>JAZGTJ010001829.1:0-49310 GCA_036877575.1 Botia almorhae
ATTTCCCTGAAGTTTTCATTAAGTAACAAAATTGTTAAAAATGTTATTTTGAAAGTTCTAAAAACATTCAAAATGCCCAGTGTTTTTATATGTTATATTAACAATTATAATAATAATTGCTTAAAAGACCGTTATTCCAATTTTTTTTCTTGTGTTATATTAACATTATTGCTTTTTTAACAGTTTTAAAACATGCCACTAACAACTTACTGGTAACTTAATCTTTGAGAAGTGTATTGGCCAAATACAAAACAATAAATACATTGTCAATACATTGTCAATATATCAGTATAACAGTAATGTGGACATGCGCATATGCATACATTTCTTTATATACGAACTTAACCTTATTGTTTACCTCAACCACGTCTAAAATAACTGCAAACAGCTATGTTAGAAAGACCCGGCATCTGTCTGCTAATCCTTTCATGGATATTTTTCATGCTTAAATTCCAAACATCTGCTGCTTCCTCCCTCGACTAACGTTTGAAGCAGAGAGCTCAAACAAAGATCAAACTAAAGCTTGCATATCACTCTGTGTTTATCGTATTCTAATCAGCGTGTGAAGCTGCAGCCTCTATTTTGAACAAGTCTGCTCGGGTTTAACCTTGGACTGACCTCTGCTCTGAAACTCACACTTACAGACCGCTATCAGACTCTTTATACAGCAGCCCTCCATCAAGACTGATTGGATGACTTGACGGAGATATTTTTAAGAGACTGCATTAAACAAATTAAAAGTGAACATGGGCGAGCGAGAGAGAGGGAGAGGAAAGGATTTTCCCATTTTTCCATTCACTTTAAATAGGCAATTAATCTAAGAACAGAGTATAAATTGACCACAAGATAATGATAAACAAATCAGAAGAGCTTGAGAGCTGCAGAGCCTGCGGTTCGAGACACTACAACAGGCTCTTGCTGCTTTACTGATGCGATTTAAACTTGCACTGCAGCAAAGCATCAATAGCATGATGGAATGCTGTATTTATAGAGCAATGCATTCATCACGGCTCTGCACTAACATGCTCATTCAAGACCTTTAATTAAAGTCATTCAACTAATGATCTAGGCATGTTAATCTTATTATAGTTATAAAACATGTAGACTATATATATTCCTAGAGGTGCATACAATCTACCCCATTTTTATTGACATTGGTATAGTAAAGGCTTTGCTTATGAATATTAATTATGTTACATAATATTTACCCAGTAAGGAAAAGGTTTAATTGTTGGCAATCAGATGTTGGATAAACAAATCCTATGGTGGTTCATAAATGTTTATTAAATTGCTTAATTGAACGCTCCCAGAAGGTTACCAACCAACATCTGCATGACCAAATTAATATTTATGCAATATACCTCAGTTTCACATTGGGGCGTGCACACAGGGTATAGCTAGATGGAATACAGCTAGATGGAACAGAACGTACAGAACAGGATGCAGGTGTCTCGAGACACACTTTTAAAAGTTTAACTTGTTATACATTTATGAGTTCTGATGTCATTTTGATGCCCCAGTGGGCCCCAATAATTTTTTGCATACTGTACAAAATTGCTTTAGAGCCCTGATTATTAACATGCATTGTTTTTAGCCTTTATCTGCCACTTTACTTGGAAATCTTAGTTTTGGCAGGGATGGAAATGAGACCCTTTGAAAATCAGTAATCAGGAGAATATAAGATGTTAGAAAAACACTGTCAGGGAGAAACAGTGATGCAGAACTGTCAAATACAACTACTGCTTCCAACAAATCACACCAACTCTCCTCTCACTCTCTCTCCCTCTGTGAATACAAAGAATGTTTTGACAGGCAGCTCACATTTTTTCATGGAAATAAAAAGCTTTTCTTACTACTTTTAACCTTTACAGCTAATCAGGGCTGTGCCGGTTTAAAGAGAAATGAAGAGGGAGAGATGTTGACGACATCAGACATCTCCAATCTGCTTCATCTCCATTTTGACTCATATAAAGTGGCTTATTATCCACAGACAAATGGAACCTACAACAACCATAAGGCCATCACCTCGTCAACTCTCATAGATGAAGCCTACAATGAAAAGGGGCTTCTAATTATCTGGCATTTTTATGCAGATAATGATGTGTTGGATTTTAAGATGGTGTCAAATATGTGTGGGAGAAACAGTATTAAAGAGTTTTAGTGGACTCTGGAGCTGTGGTACATCTGGATATAATATAAAATTTATGAGGGAGACTCAGGTTGATCTTCCGCACGTTTCTTTGTTAGTCTTCACACGTTTAGCATATTCAGCGCCTCTTTTTTTGTCCCTACCACTTTCCAGCCTCCCATCATCATACCTCTGTGCTGTTTCCTGTGTGAACGGCTATCACACTCCATCTTGGTTCTGTAATGATTCCCGCCCTCACATATTTCTAAGAAAGCCAGAACAGCTATTTCTCGTCACAATGCAAATTGATTCACACATTTTGAATAGTCACTAATGAGTGAACATTATAGTCATTAAAGATTGAGAACTGGACCTCCTCCTACTTCAAATTATAACCTTTATTTTAAACCAAATGCTTGTTTGGCTCAGATCTTAGTCACACTTAAAGGCAAAGCGTACCTTTTTTAGATATTAATTTTTTTAGATAAGTTAAGATATTTTCTCCTATTTTAGTTTAATGTGCAAAAACTGTTTAATGTACCGTTTGTTGACATCCAGAATATTGTAAACGCTTTGTTCCGTTTGTTTGATTTTCATTTAGCAGATGATAAAAATACATTTACATGACCATCTAGCAACCACACCGAAGACCCTAGTAACTGTATAGCAACATGCTAACATGCACTCAGAGCAGCTTAGCAACCTCATATCAACTCTCTGGCAAAATCCCAGAACATCTTGGTATCGTGGCAACTGGTTTTGCGTCATTCATGTGCAGGTAAACGCACTTCAAATGGTCTTTAGAAAATGTAATAATTAAGCTGTTTTTGAGATGGTAGTAAATACACTCTTCACCTTAAAAATATAAAAGTATATAAACATCTACAAAGCTGTGCAGTCCCATGTTTACCTTGCAGCAAATCGTGAAATGCCGGCATGTATGAATGAGTCAATACTGAAGACAAATGTGTTTTTGTGAAGCGTCTGCTTGGGTTGAGCTGTTATGTATTTTTTTGCCTTTCTGTATTGTTGCTTTTCAGTGTTTACTGTATGCAAATCCAATGAGTGGATAAAGACTCTGAATAAATGTTAAGCTTTTACTGTAGGTCTAACAAATGACTGCGCTAATCTGTCAAAATGTGTATGTCACATCTTTGTGCTGCTGTCTTCTCACTGCATAATGCAAATGGAGGACAGTAACTGTGTCCTCGTCAGACACATCACCAATAAAAGCTATAGACAGTCTGATGGTTTAAACACTGATCCACTGATAAGGCACTTATATCAGAACAACAGAGAGCGAAATGGGAGAGAAAGAGACAAGCCCTCGCATTGAACATTTTTGCCTACTTCATGATTACGCAAGCTCCGCTCTGGATGGTATATATTTCCCGTGGAGAACCAAGCGAATCGCAGGTAGATTAGATTTACAGCCAGTGGGAGTGATAAATCTTGCTCCTGAGCTTTGAGTTCAGGGAAATCCTCCTTTTTTCTCACACCTCTTTCGCCTTTCCTAAATGTACTATGGCCTCTTTTTGAGGCCTTGTTTGTACAAGCTTTTGCTCTGTGTAATTGCACTCAATAGGTAGCAAATGCAACATCGTAAATCAGCGCTCTCCTAACGCAAGCAGGTCAGCAAGGAGCTCGGCCTCGCTGGTCCAGCAGAGACAAACATTTACCTCTGTTCTCAACCCCTCAACTGTTCCGCTGTCGTAAAGCTGCCCTGCTAACAATTTTGGGTTGTTAACAATGTTTGCTAACAATGTTTCCTTAACGTTTTCATTAAGTAACAATAATGCTAAAGATGTTCAAAATGTCATGTTTATTAGATGTTGTATTAACATTATTGCTTTGTTATAGGAACACTATTTAAACATTATGTAATTCTGTCACATTCTTAAAACGTACCACTACCTACTTAAGAAAAAAGTTTTTTATATATATTTATAATATTCTACTAATGTTAATGCAAGAACGTTTTTGATACCTTTAAGAGAACTTTTAGGTAACTTGAGCTAACATTTTGAAAACGTTCTCTGTTAGCTTGGGATCACAGCTAGATCACGAACACTTGCTTGTACTGCTCTCCAGGCTACTGGAAGCAGCTCAAGGATTTGGAGCTTAATGCTATAATTAGCTGCAAAGATTTCTTGATGAATACTTTTCTCTGGATGTTTCATTTAGCTGCAGTAGACCAATGGGATTAGAGGCTGTCACGCCAGCCCTGAGAGGGCACAAAATAAAATAAACAAGAGCAAGTGAAAACAAATGTTTTCAATCGGAACGCTCTGGGACACATTATTTACCTTATCTGGGTTTTCTTATTCTCTCCGTTTCCTGAGGGGAAATAGACCAGTTTAAATGTTCTCCTCACAATTGCGTGCAGCGCCTTGAGATTGGCCAATGGGAAGTTAGTGAGACAAATTTCCGTTGTTGTAAATGAAGGTTAACAAAATAATTTCGTAATTGAGCCGTACAATGTTCTGTTTCAAAATGTATTAACTTTAATTTGAAGAACAGCATTTTGTAAACTAGTGAAACAGTAAACATACTTTCTAATTAATTTGGTATACTTATAATAAATTGTAATATATAAAATTGTATTATAATATAATTTCAGACAGTTATGTGTAGAGATTCTTGTTCATGTGTTCTGTCACATTGGTCCCTGTTATACTCTGTATTAACATCCATCTCGGGTCAGGAGGTGCAATAATCACAATTTGACAGGTGTAAATAGGATCCAAAATGCTTTGTCAACCGAAAAACCTACGCACAGAATATCCACAGAATATCCTAAAATGCCTCATATCAACATACAGGGACATAGGCCATATAAAACACACCCATAAGCTTATGTTTACTCAAATAAGAATAAGTCTGCTCAAATCGTTTCCTGAGGTGAGATCCAATCACAAGTAGTCACAGGAGACACGTGGTAATATCAGGTATTAACAACAGTCTGTCTCAGCTGACCACTTGTGATCATATTACCTGAGACAGATGTTAATATTAGGTGTAAACGCAGCAATTGCTTTGTGACAATAAGTGAATCATCAAAGATCTGGCATGATATTTGCTTTGATATAAATTAAATATGTATTATCATCATGGTGTTAAACAATCGTATTACAAAACGATCTTGTTGTACAATATTTCATGCCTGTCTTTTAGAAGGTTCACAGTTAATTTATAAAGCAATATTCCTGCAATGACCCAGCAGAGAAAGAGCGTCACTGCTTTCAATCAAAGCAGCAAAGTGACATTAACCTTTTCTAAACAGGGAGAGAGGAACAAACTGCTAACTAATGATGTAAGATACTTAATTACGGCACCAACTATCCACCAGAGAGTTGCATGTGACACTTTAATTAATCTACTAACGTGTACTCGTCATGTTACACTGATGAATAATAGTCAGTGATGGCTGCTATATTTAATCATATTGAACATTGGCAGGGGTAATTGGTTCCTGCAAACACTCTAATATGGGCGAATCAACGTGGGAACGGAGGTCATGCAGCCTGCGGTCCTCCATGTGTTGGATAGGGAATAGAGACGCTGTGAGATTTGTGGTGATGCACTTCAGAGAAGAGACGTGGGGTCTTTGTTAAGCTGAGGGGGAGTGGTTGGTTCAGCAACATAAGGTTAGAGGTCATTGTCTTAGTGGCAACTTGGTTTTGACATGCACACCTGGACTCCAAGGACACCTGGTGCACACACAGTCAAGACAAAGAAGAAAAGAGAGATGATGCTGGATTTATAGATGAACCTGTTTTGATGTCACACATTTATGAGTTCTTCTGACAGTCTGTTAGTGATGACATTGAGGGCTCAAAGTTTGCTAAATTTGATTTATAGTAAAGACATATAAGAATTATTTTTCACAACTGTAAATTGGTTTTATCTTTATTTAGTATTCACATTTTGGCAGATTGTATTAGGTTTTTGAATGGACACTTAGAAACATAACGCGTCTAAACCCTAAGAAATGTGGCATGAGAGCAACACATTTTTATGTAATGTTAATTTTTTTTGCCATTTTTAGCTGAATGTGAATGAAGCACCAAAACAGCTTAAAGAACGAGGAAGTGTTGCATCATAGTGTGTGTCTGTGAATTGTTTGTTTTCTGTATAGCAGTGTTGGTCGATCTTTATTAGATAACCAGCAGGGTTCTGTTGTGGTGCTCCTCCTCAAGGTGTCCTGCTGTGGTTGTGAGTCTGGATATGGGCTGATGGGTGGGCTGGGACCACTGGGTTTTAGGAGGGAGCAGAGCCTCTGTAACATCCATAATCCTCCTTAATTACCCACAAAAGCACCGTTAACTTGAGCTTCAGTTTATTGAACAGAAGCTGTTTGGAATACATCTCAATAATACTCAATAATGTATATAAAGTGAAGTGAATGATGCGTGTATCTTTAATGCATCCAGTTGTATCCATAGGGGATAATGTAGAGTCAACTGGTTGTTTTTGACCAACAGGCTATATATTATCCCTCTTGTTAGGTTGATGTTAACAAAATAAGTAATGGACATGACATATTGATTTGAGTTGAAATTATTTTGTTATATAGGAAAATAGTTGCCAGGGACAACTGTCAATTATACACAGATAATTGACCGCAGAATACTGTGAATCCAAGAGAGTAGCGCAAGAATTCAAAAGAAACTACAGCTGTTCAAAAGAAATCACACTGTTTGTATAGTGTGCTATTGAGATCTCAAGGCAAAAGATGTGCTGGACCGCAGGCATTGTTTTCAGCACTGAGAGCTCTGCGTCATTAGTTGAAGTTCTGTTTCACTGGAGCATTCTTCATTACCATCTGCTAGAAGCAGTAGTGTAGCAACATTAACAGCAATGCTATAGGGACAGCCTAGCCAGAAAAACCTTCAGAGATGAGTTGAGCGGGGTTGTACATCACCCTCAGTGCCGTTTCTTCGCTAAAACACTTCTAGTGTTGTTAAAAGGGCTGGAACTTGATCTCTGTATGCACACAGGCTATTTGCAGCCAATACTCGCACACAAATGGCAGTGTGGCCCTAATTTGTTGATGATAAATTGCTTGAGATATTTCTCAGTATGACACTGTCTGAAATTCGTTCTGTTATACTAACTCGTGCCTTTTGAAATGAGCCAAAATGAGAACAGTTGTCCATTTTTGAAGTAACCGTCTGTTTTCCCAATGATAATGTTCTTGGATACAGGTCTATGGGAAGACAATCTGTTGGGCGTCTGCTTTATCTAAATAGAGGAATAATTCCGTGATGAGAAGGGACAGTAATGGATATGAATACTGAATGAACGGTGTCTGAATGAATCACAGACTCACAGTGTTAACCTTCTAAACTTTTTTGGCACGGTGCATTATGTTTATAACCTTGTAAAAATGCAGTATGTTGACAATTAAATTCTAAATCTCCTGAATAACTGGTTGGTGGAGCAGATTCAGTCCATTTACCAGATCAGTACAGTGTAGGTGTACATTTACATATATGCATTTAACAGATGCTTTTATCCGAAGCGACTTACATTTAAATATACTACACATTGTTTTTTTGTATGTGCAATCCCTGGGATTGAACCCATGACCTTGGCATTGTTAACGCCATACTCTAACCACTGAGTTACAGGAAAGCTAGTTCACTGGGTGGTAGTTTAAAGTAGCACAAAGCATTTGTGGCAAAGGCAAAAGCATTTATCAGAAATACGAGCACCTGACTGATACACGCAAGTCTAAGGGGCAGTTGACAGATGCATAGTGTAATCCTTTAATTGGCATATTGTACCGCAGTGCAAATCGGTGGCCATTCAGAAAACAGGAGCGCAATGTAACATCCTTCAGCCAATGATTGAAAAACATCATCATAATACAAACAGTTAAACATTCGCTCATATTTCTTTACTTTTGTAGTACAGCACCGCTGAATCAGAGGCAAATGCATGCAATTTTAGGTCTGATGTTGTGCACAGTGTTATCCGCAAGCAATTAACCATCTGGATTTATTTATTTATTTATTCTCCTTAAACTGCCTACATTGCATCATCCCCACATTTCGCTGAACGCATTATGAACGATTTTGTTTTCCCGAACGCAGTCATTCAGAGACTTTTAATTGGTTGTTGAGTTCATTGTCTTGTGGGTGATATTTACATGTTTGACACGCCATGCTAGAAGTTCACGTGATAACAAGGTATGTTTTAAACGCTTGTTATTGCATAATGCAGTTTCACATACTCTTTTGGAAACGTAGTAGGCGGTATACAGTACTGTTTACACTGAACTGTATAGAAAGCAAGTCTTTCGTTCAGAACTATTGTGTATCACCACACTAACCTGGTGGAATCATGCATGTCTGTGCCAAGGCACTGACACAATACGTGCACATCACTCGCAGTTACAGTCAGTGCATCTCAATCTGTCATTCTGCAGATGGCAGGCGTGGAGGTAAGAATGGGTGCATAGGCCAGGTGGACCCAATCAAGCTGCTAAATCAAATGTAAATGGCGCAGACCGCGCAGGGCAGGGTGACATATCCTGCTTTGTAACACGTTGGTGGCGCGTACGGCGCGCAGGTGCTCGTCAAATGACACCCTTGTGCTGGAGCGACGGGTCGCGACATCTGTACGTAGAAGTGAACAATTGAATTTGGGCATGCCAGGGGAGACTGTAGAAAAAGAGGAATTGTTCGAGCGGAGAGGTTTAGCCAATCTCCTGAGCTTTTGCTTCTTTCAAACATGGAGATGAAAGAGCTGAAGCTCACATTGGTGCAGTGTAATTACCTTTTCCATCGGCATGCGGTCGGGCCGAATTGCTCTTGGAGCGTCGCCAACACAGCATAGTGACGTGCTCCTGCCTTGACCCTGAAGACGTTTTGCTTAGTTTTATCTTTAAGCGTAATTATTTTGCCTGACTTCTATTCATGCACATACATACAGTGGTCTGTATTTGGACACTAAGGCAGTAATATAAGCCTGAATGTCAGTAGGTGCACAATAATCCAAATGGCAACTGCAAACAGAAAAGTCTAAAATATTTAGCAGAACTACCTAACTACGAGTGATTTCTTCAAATACTGTGAACAGTATGCTCATTTGTAGAGCATGTATGAATTTTTTTGTTTTAGTTCACAAAGAAGTCCAAGCAGAGTAACCACAGGGTTAGTTCATCACAAAACCTATAGAATTATGTTTTTTAACAAACAGATATTGTCCAAATTTGTTCCTCTCAAACAATATGCCTATGTATTTATAATATAAACCAAACTGCTTTCTGTGAAATATTTTGCCTAATACTGTGATTGTACCTTCAAAACAACACCTCTTGTGCTAATATTTTATCCTAATTGGCAACATGAATTAATGCTTAAGTGTGGCTTACAGCTAATGTCCACATACATATTTGGGGCAGCTGTACAAATGTGCACAAATTAGTTATTCAAATCAGCAAGCGTCTCTTTCCACTCGGATTACTTTGTTGCACTCTTTTGTCGAAGGGTCGGGCACGATTCTTGAGGGCATTTTAAAGATAAATGTTTTCATTGTAATGGCCACTTACTATGGGGACAGTAGCTTTCTCTAAATGCATTTATGTGGTGGAAAGGCCACTAATTGAGTTGATGAAATGCATCTTAAGACGTGCAAATCATAAAGGGCAAATCACACAAAGCATCTCTGGCACACAAACTGTTTTTATTTCCTCCATATTTCTGTGATTTTTTCATCTGACTATTTGACTGAGAGATTACCGCAGGATGACAGCTGCATTGTTTATCAAGCTGAGTATTAGAGTGTTTGCAGCAGTAATATGTACAATTGCTTTGATTGACAGACACATTTACATTAAGCTTGGGATGAACAAAAAGCCCCCCATTCGCTCTAAACACCCCTATCATTCTCCCTCTCACAAACACAACACAGCCCACCTCAATAACAGATCCATCCAGCCCACATTTGGGCATTTAGTGATTTTTATTTTTTTATGCTGTTATATGCTGTTTGCCTCCTTTCAGCTCAAAGAATGAAAACACAATTAAGCATTAGACAAAAGGCAAATGGCCGAACAGCCAGCACAAAACAAATTCTTGGAATTGCTTTCTTAACCAGTAGTTTTGTCAGTTTTCTAGTAAAAGTATCTAAACTTTCTAAAAAAGAAAATACATTAAGAAGCAAAACTGGGAACTGTGAAGAAAATATGTGGAATTAGGTTCATTTTCATCTTGTTTTGTACATAAACCTCACAAAATAATGTTTTGTTTATGCTTAAAACATGAAAAATGATTTACCGTACAAAGGGTTTAATATCTTACACATCTTTGCCTCTCATCTTAAGTATTCTGAAGTAAATTTATGCAAAGAAATGATTCACCCAGAAATTAAAATTATGTCTGCATTTACTTTTACCCTCAAGTTGTTTGAAATGCACATAACTATTTATTTTGTGGAACACAAACGGTGATGTTAAACAGAATGTTAAAGGGACTGACAGCCTCAGTCACCATTCGTTTTCATTATATCATTCTCCACACAATGAAAGTGCATGGGGACTGAGACTGTCAGTTCTGTTAACATTCTGCCTAACATCTTTCCTGTTTCACAAAAGACATTGTTTATTGAAATGTCAGAAGAGAACAACATGATGAGTACACGACAAAGTGTTTTAATTTTTGGTAAACTATCCCTATAAGGATGTTAAAATATTTTATTAGAAAACAAGACAAAAATACTAATTGTATGTAAACATTTTGCATTCTTTATATAGTTGATGTGTTTAAGGTAATACATTGCAATGCAATGTACAATGCAAATTGTAAAATGCTGATAAAAATGCTTTGACCAATGCATACCCTGATGTTCATTGCATTCTAAATGCTTGCATTGACTCCCACTCTCTTCCCTTTATGCGAGTGCTCCTACTGGCTTCTGTTTGTAAACTTTGTTCTCTGGAGCCATGCTTCTAATAAGCTGGTCTGATCTGATTTCCTGTAGATGAAACCACACTCCTCCATTGGGCCTCAATGGTCCTGCCCTTCTCTCATGTTGTGCTAATACAACTACCCTTCACTCCCACGGTCCCTCGCAGCCTCAGCTCATTATGGAACAGTGTTGGCATGTTAGCGCCGTGATCGAGTGTTGGGGTAACACTGGCCCTCTCTCAGCAGGAAGGGAGATGTGCCTAACATGCTCTCCTTTAAAGTGCTTCCCCCACCTGCTGTAACTGTGGTGCGTTCGGAGAGATGGAAAACTCCTCGCTGAAAACAGCAGCCTGGACTGCACAGGCACTTTTAGAGCGACATGGTCGATACAGTTTAATGGGCACGTTCTGCATGAGTCTGATAGAGCATGGCGCTTGCAACACCACGGATGTGGGTTCGACTCCCAGGGAACACAAATACTGATGTTAAACTTGAATGAACTTTGATTTGCATCAAAGCGTCATGAAAAAGCAGTAAAATTGCCGAATATGGTACAACAACAAAAAAAAAACACAAAAACACAACACAAACAAAATGCAGAACTAAAAGGTATTCAACAAATGCCAACAAGAAAAAGAATAAGCTAAATATTAAATGGCTTTTTCTTGCACAACACTATCATAGTCCTCACAAGAAAACAAAGCCACAGATTTTGCATAATAACAGTAACAATGTTCACAGCAGGCGATTTGAGGTCTGACAGTAATTGTTCTGAAATGTTATTGTTAAGGGCGGTGAAGTTGTTTGAAGCAGCTTTTTGATGGCTGTAGCAGCCTTAAACAGGTTGAATTTAAAGGTGCAACGTCTTAGAGAGTGTTTACAGTGCTGACAGTCTGTCAGCATGCTAATACCCTTTCCAAGAAGTTACGTCTCTAAATTCATCCTCTTCAAGACACGAATGCTAAAAATAATAGGCTAAATTAACTCATTGCAGATAAAAAAAACATTTACAACCTTTTTGGTTTATGTTTTAACTCATGATACACAAAATGTCATGTAGCATTATCATTAATATTGGAATGGTTTATTATGGCTTTTATATAATAATGATTGACTCTGAAACTCAAATTGTGAGAGAAAAACAGTTTTTTTGAGATTTAACATTATTAAGATTTAAAAGTTCTGACAGTTCTACATGGAGGAACTTTCTCAGAGAAAGACTTTCTTAATGGTAAATTTATTTTTAAATGTTAACCAGATGGCATGTTTACAGACAGGTTTTTGTAGATTTTAGATGGTAGATTTTCATTATCAAAGTGTCAAATACTGTATGAGCGAACAGAACCTGCGTACATGTTTTTAGTAATAGTAAGTATAAGTGTTAAGTGTAAGTATTAAAAATAATACATGATAAAAAATGAGATTTCTGATGAATACATTTTGTTTTGACAGTCATAATATAACCCCATTATGGTTTTCATTTGTGTTCCACAAGTTTAACAAAGCAAAATCTTTGGGGAACCGCTGATCTACCAAAACTAGTCAACTAACCCGACCCATTCCTAGTTTAAAAGTAGGGTTGACAGATTAGATAGAGAGTGCACGTTTCTTGCTGTTGCTGCTAACTGTAGCCACTCTTTGTTAGATAAATAACACACGATTCATGTCCTGAGGTGATAAGTAGCCATCATTGATCTCCATCTACAGAGCGCTCTGAGCCGTTTCAGGCTAATTCCTCACAGTTGTTTTTTCTGCAGATGCCATATGGCGAAGGTTTCATGCCACCTGCCTTTGGGCGGGAGTTGTTGTTGGATTTGGAGGTGAGGTGGAGTGGCAGGGCAATTTTGGCACAGACAAAGAAGCATCACCTTGCCACTCTGAATCAACTAATGAGCAGAACAGAGTCTGTCTCCCTCATATCTCTTAAAACGACTCTCCTCCTGGGGCGGCGCAGGTGTAAGATGCGTAAAATTAGCGTAAACAGATTAGATTTATGAAAAAATCTGTCATTTACACTCTTTTAATGTGATAGACGCACTAAAGGGAAATCTGAGACTTGTACATCCCGGCGAGCTGTTCATTTGCCTAGTTTATTAAAAGTAGTAATTTTTTTATGTAATTTACCCCACATATTAAGGGAAGAGAAAGTGAGAAAGATGCTTTGAAAAAAGGCCAGTCCATCCTGTTTCTGTTGCAATGCCCCTGTTTAACATGTGAAAGTTATTATTAAGATGCATATCAAATATTTTACAGCTAGTTATAAATGCATAATGAGTGATATTGAAAATATTCAGAGGTTCAGTTAGGGTGGAAAGCAGAAAGTCCTCCATTTGTGCCATATTTCAGAAGATAAAAGCATTTCTCACACTGGCATTCTGCGTTGCAACTGAAGCGCAATTATCCCCTTTTGCTAGATGATAATTCAAGGAGAAATGGCTCTGAATGACGTTTGTTTAATAAAGAAATCTGTATGCAAATTTTCCGAGCACTTGACCTTAAAAGTCTTTCGTCAGGAGTTCTCAAATATTTGTGTATTTGTTGCATAAGCGATGGCAAATGAATCTGTTTGTTTATATATCACAATAAACCAAGATTTTACAATTTTACAAGCGCCGCAATTAAATATGTCGCCATTGTGAAGTTGGATGTTGGTTGACAGCTGCTGTGAGTTTTGTTTTGTAAATACAAATATCTGAATATAGCCCTGTCAGAAACGGTGAAATGCTGCTGTTGGCAGAGTTTCTCATAGACGTGTATTCTGGTTCCTCGCTCAGTTTTTGTGAGGGCTCCCACAGGCTTCTGTTTATGTAAGAAAATAATAATAAAATAAAGCATACAACCCATGATATTACAAGATATTGCTCGGTTACACTGTGGTGCAGCTCAGCTCGGCTTCACTGTTTCTAGAACTGACAAAGATCTCTCAAAGTCAGAAGTTCTGTGCAAATTTATGTTTATTCAAAACAGGGTGAGCAGTACTGTACATTCATGCCCCCTTATTTTATTCCTTTTCTGCTTGGCGCCAGTTTTTTTCAAACAGATATGTGCGTATTTTCCTCTCTTTGTTATATATCTATGCCATAAATTCACAGATGGAAAACAGATGGAATTAGTTACTTCACCTTATGTCAGTTAAAAACAATGCATTATGTATTGTAGCTACCTAAAGAACTGTGGAATTTTCAAACCAAATTGCGTGGGTAACGTGCTGTCGGTCAGCTTCAACACATAGTTTATTAACTGCAGCTGTGCTGAGTTGCAGTAATATTTTCCTCTGAACGACAGGGCAAAGTGAATTAAGCGTTTTTCAGATTTTATATATGCTAAACGGGCATGATTTATAAAAGAGCTTTAGGAGGCATGTATCACATAGTAGAGCTGCACCATCCAAAAACAGAATTCATCATCTGCCAACCACCTTTACATGCCTACATGCAGCCACAAAGTGCAGTGTACAAACGCCTACAAAAGCAACATTTGGAAACAATTTTGATGTATTTAAAGGAATAGTACAATTAACAATGAAACTTTATCAGTTTATCGTTATCATTGATTCACACACGTTGTTCTAAACCTGTATAACTGATTGACTGCTGTGATAATAAAAAAAGATCACATAATATTAAAACAACACAATATCAGCATCATATGAACATAATGCTGGCTCACGGTCAGCATTCAGTTTCGTTGTCTGAAATATATCAAGGGCTTATAAAACCACAAAGAACACAGTCAATAAAAACTGAAGTTTCTATGCAGGCGGCAACGGTAGCTTAATGGTTAAGGATTCGAGTCATTAACTCAGTGGTGTTAGTTTCAATCCCAGTTCACCAGAAACTGTAGGGCTTTTCAAACTACAATCCTGCACCTCCACCATTGTGCCCGTGAGCAAGATACTCAATCCCACAATGCTGCAGGCGGGACTGTCCTTGTAATTAGTATTGCTGTAGATGAAAAATGGCCGCGTCAGCAATATGGCGGGAACAGTGCTGCAGTGAAGTGAGTTTGGTTATCCGTAGTGGAAAAACTTTTCTGTGTAAAAGATTGAAGAAAAGAGCATTAGTTGTTCGTCGATGAATTAGATCGGTGGCTTGCCACGCACGGCTTCAAAACTACATTTTAATGTCTTCTGCTGTACGCTTGTTTGCGTTCATACAGGATTAATGAAATGATTCATTCTGAAATAAGTTGTTATTCCTGGTTTACAGACTTCCATCAGACAGCTCAATGCATTACCCGCACACTTACAGACGAATAAGAATGTTCCTCAGCCTTTAATAACTTAAAGAGTTGATTTGATTCGGGTGCAGGTACAATAAGCCCTGTTCTAATGAGAGTTATTGGAATCTGAACGCAGCAATGCCGACTTCAGGAGCGCCATAATAGTGCCGACCGCTGCCGGTAATGAGATGCCTCTCCCGGCCCATCTAATTGCTGCTCGGGCCCCTGGACTGCTCATCAGAGATAGCCTAATTGGGCATCACTGCCCATGCAGACACAAGACTAGGTGAGAACATCAGCCGTCCTTCCTTCAGACAGGAAAAGAGAATATTTAAAGTCATACTTTCATTTATGCTACAGTGCATAATGAATTCATTCAAATGAAACGCTGCAGTTTTTTGTGTCTTATGAATGTGTGTTTATGAATGTGTGTTTGTATGTGTGTTCTGTGTGTTTGTATGTGTTACGTGTATGTACGGAGTCACTTGTAAATACTATATAGATCGATGTGTATACTACGCAAAGCATGCACACTAGGTTCTGGAGAAATAGTAGGCATAGTGTGGTAGCATGCTTTTTAAGTCAATACAGTTTAAAAGATGTTGCAATGTTTTATGTTTTTGGTTGTTTGTATTTTGGGTACCTAACCTGGATATTTGCTTATGCAGGTGTGTGTGTGTGTTTATTAAAGCACAAGTGAAATGTTTTCATGTTTTCAAATGTTTTAAATGTTTTAAAACAAGTATAAAAGGCTAATTTATTGTCTCTTATTGGCAAAACCAGCGTAATAAATGCTTTACAATTATGTTGTTTTACAGCCAGTCAAATAGTCTGTAAACAGTGCAGAAATGAATGCCGGGATTCACTGGCTTCAGCATTACCTCAGTCTTACTTAGCTAATGTATCTATGCTTTGTACGTGAACAGACCAATTAATTTGCTCTTGCCCACACAAACAGGCCTGCCTGCATGTGTATGTGTGTGTTTATGCCTGAAAGGTCAGATGTAAGGAGTCTTTGGAAACATAGCATCAGCTCAGTGAGATAAAAGAGGCTCTCCCGTAATGTGATATTGATTGATGCCTAAATCAGTTTGATAACAGCTTTGTCAAATCAGCTGTTTTAACAATCAGATTAGAGCTTTTAGCGTCATCGATTGAAGAATTTCAAATCTAAAAGATGACAGTCCCAGGGTAACACAGCTTGTGTTAAAATCACCCGTACATCAAAACGAAAACGACCGAGGGATCGCATTAGCCCCCCCGTCAACATGTCTGAAGGTGTGTTTCCAGAGAGGGGAAAATAGATTCTAATTGAAGATAACAAGAAGCTGTAAAACAGGCCCTGATGTCCTTAAAGAAAATCATATTAGACAACATTCCCCGGACTACACAAATTCACTATTTTTAATCACTAAATAACACTAATGACATCAGCTTTGGAAAATCAATACTGCAGACTTTGTCAAAGAGGTTCTTTAAATGAGCAGATTGGATTCAAGATAGCATGTGGTTTAGCTCGGGGGGTCGTGCTAACCTAATGTTTATGTATCAAGAAGGAAGCTTCATGCTTAAGTGGTGACCCAGGAACTGGAAGGTCTACTGAGACTGTTCTGCCCTTCAGCAAGGCCCTTGCCCTGGGTCACTGTGGATAAAAAGCACCTGCTATATGCCAAGTGACTTAGTAAGTCTCTTTTCTATCAATCAGCGCAGCGCTCAGAGCCACGGAGGACCAAGGTTCTTAACCCTCCTTGCGTTTTGAGTTTTAAGTTCCTTACATCTCTTAAAAAAGGAAATTTGACTTTATGTGCTAGTTCAATGGTTAAAGATGTACGCTGATAGTTCCACTGTGCCTATGGCTAAGCACTAACCTTGGATTGCTTTAAGAGAACCGTTTCTGCAGTTAATGTACTATAGGTAGAGGTGGGAATCCTGGCATTGCAGTTCAACTTAAGTTCCTTAGTGATATCTTAGATCTTAGATATCCCCCTTAGATTAGTTCCTTAGATCTTTTAATGCTTTTAAAGGAAGCCGCCCCAAATCATTTTTTCTAAGTAAATGCATTTTAAAGCTGCAATCTGTAACTTTTGCCTCTCTAATGCCATCTCTGTTTGAAACATAAAATTGCAGGGTACTTGCGGAGTTATTTTTTTAAAGTGGGTGACAATTTTAATTTTAAACACCTGCTATAAGAACAAGCACACTTGTTGAACGCTGATCTGTCATATACTCGCAGAATAACTGTTTTTCTTACCAAGAAAGTTATGAATTGCAGCTCTAACTACAATTTTGTTTTAGTGTGTATTATGTGCAGTGAGCTGGACCACATTTTTGACTTTTACGCACTTTATGATTTCATTTGTCAGGAATAAGGCTGAATGGTCATATCCTATATATGTGTGAGAAACAGTGACTGCATTTATAACCTCTTCCTCGTCCTGAGGGCTCATCTCACAGCTTGTGTATTACAGAGAAGGTGACCGGAGGAGGCTGTTGCAGATTCCTCCCCTCACTTCCCCCTCCCAGAGGTCACTTTATGGCCCATCATGCCGCAGAGCCCAGCATGGGGTCCCTAATGCCACTGTCAGTCCCCCTCTACTCGCCAGATCTCTTAGCAACATCACCTCCACCTTTCATCATCTCCTTGCTCCTCACTCGCTCCCTCAGTCTCTGAGGAACTCTGCAAATTTGCCAAATCTGGTTTGGACGAGAACAAACCGGGTGAATCTATAATGTGACCCAGGTTCACCTACTTTTTCTCTGTACCGAGAAAGCAGGAGAAGATCTGCTGGCTTTGTTAATTGCTCTTTTCGTTGCATTGTCAAATATCTTAAAAGCATTGTTTATCAAATCAAACTGAGCCCAGTCGATATTTCTTTAAGGCAAGTCATCTTGTTCGGTGGCCATTCTGACAATGACAATGGGCAACTACACTACTGGTTACATTTTTGGATCACTTATTCTTTTTTTTCTTTTCAAATTTTAGAATTCTAGAAAAACTATGATAAACTATGAAATGGAACTAACTAAAACTAACACAAATGGGACTTTTGTAAAATTGAGAAAATCTTAAACAATGTTTTGTTTTCGCATGGTAAAAAGAACGCAATCCTTTGCCCAGAATTTGCAACTTAACATTAAGTATCAGCAGTGATATCGATGCAATGCAATCTTAAACCACTTCTCAAAACAGGCAAAATCTAACAGGCTTTTTCTATCAAAAAAGCACTCTCTTAAATGAAAAGACTTCCAGTCTTACAGCCACTAAAATTGACCAGTAGTACATCTGCTATACTGTCCCTGGCTTAAATAAATTCAGTGGGTGTTTTTAATTGAATACTGTTAGAGTTATGATTATACAAAAGGTGTTTTTTTAAAGCACCGCATTGCTGTTTGTACCCCACCGAGATCACAATAAGCTGTAATATTTCTCTGTAATTATTAGCTACTAAACATAATAAGCTATAATTATTTCTCTCGGCTTCTAATAGCTATTATCATTCATCAGGTACGTACTTATAAATCAGCAAATTCGACTGTTAAGCACGTAACAATTCACCAAACCGCCAATGAATTTTGATACGGGGCCCACCCAAGCAGTCATCGCATGTCATCGCAATTTATTTTTGCGAATGGTGTGGAAAAGGGGACTGTTAAAGCTGCCAGCTAGCACAGCCTGGCTTCATGCCCGTCGTACTGACCTATTTTCACGTTCTGCTGTGATTATAACTATTGCGGAGGCTATGAGCTTTCCTTTGTCTTAACATGGTAGATCACCGCATAAGTGGGTGAGAGGATCCAGATGCACTGGAAAAACAGTGCTAAAGAGAAATCGTAAGCTTGTTGCACTGTTTTAAAAGTTAACATGTACGCCGCGTAACCTTTTCACACAGAAATAGGCACTTTCTCTGAGCTGTCAACAGCCAGACTGCTCCCGTTTGAGCAAACAGCTTTACAGTCCATCTGTGGAATTAAATTTGCAAATGAGTGTTGCAAAGATCCACTGTGTTCATTTTGACACACGAACAATTTCGCAACACTGAGCGGGAAGAGGCAAGAGTTGTACCTCATGTTAGCAATAAAATCTTAATAATATATTTACAAGATTTATTACAAGACGTCCGGCTTTCTTAGCGTTTGGAATTATAAATAGTAAAAGAAAAAAGTAATTTAGCAATTGACTAAATTGTCAGTTCATCGGTTTATCTTCTGGGGTTTAATTCTGTTGATTCTGTAGGAACTACTGAGTCATTTTTTTCTTGCGAGGAAATAATCTTGGTGTGTTTTTCAGTGGCAGAAATCCTGTTTACTTCTACGAGTTTCAACTTATAAATGCCCAACTAAAAAACATGGACAAGCGCTGCATAATTTCAGAAAGATTTTGCTGGAAACCAGTGCAAGATTTCTGAAGGCAGCTGCATAGATGTTTCAGGAAGACACGCCACTCACCGTTCTATTGAGGGAAGCAATAATAGGTCCGCTAGTTTTCTCAAAGCCTTGATTACAAGTGGAGTACAAATGACATTAATTTCACAATATTGGACATGAATGCAATGCCATCGTTAACATAGCTGACCAGCATCTGTATTACGATGAATGCTCATAGATTTGACATGAAAAGCTTATTTAAAGACCTTTGTTTGCAACAGATGCTACATCAAGAGCCATTATGAATTCGATGTTAGGATGAATACAAACGTGTGCCACTCTCTTCTTCGGTTTATCCAATCAGAGTTAGGCAGAACTAGTTCAGTTCATCGTCTTGCTTTTAGAAAATTTCTGTTTACCCGTTAGTTACACAGCATGGAATCAGGCGCCATTTTTTGGCGGAATGCGCCAGCGTCTGCGCAGGTGCTCTGAAAGCAAGTCATTTTGAATGAATCAATATGAAGGAACTGTCAGTGAGGCCTCTGCTCTGTCACACATATCATTCTGGGCACATTAGTTCTGACTGCAGCACGGCTTCCCATTAATGGAGTGGAAAGGAGAGTGTAATTGAATTTCTCCAATGTATGAAATCAAGAGGCACGCTAACGTTTAATTCATAGCGTGTGTCATTGTTTTAGAATAAGAAGAAATCGTAAAACACTCAACGTACTTCAGAATGTCCTTGTTTCAAGTTTGTTATATTAACATTGTAGTTGTAATAAACTCGTACAGTTTGTTCTGTTTGGGGTCTCGAAGACCTCAAGAACATTTTAAATAGCTTAAACTATGTCTGATAACACACTGCACCCATCCTGCATAGAAAAACAAATCCTACATTATGTCTCAGAGACCACAAATATAAAATGTATTATTCTAATTTCTTAAATTACTTTTTTCTACAATGGTCAAATTGACCCTAAATGTAAGCAACTAGAAAAATATGCTCAAAGAATTTAAAAGGAAAAACAAAATGACTATTATTACACATACAGTACATTATTATAGTGCCTGAGAGCCCAAAAACATAAAAACGACAAGATAAAATCTCCTCAGAACATGAGGGTGGACATTGATTTGAACTAGATCCATTAACTTCTGCCACCATTGTAACATTGTGAACTCACTGACTATAAGCCAAAGAACTGTAGGACTATATCAAGGTTTAATATGTTCATCGAATGAGGCGAGTACCTTACACAAGTAAATGCACCTCACTGATATTAAGTGCATTTTGTGGACTGCAAATCAATACCCAAAATCAGCAGGTGAACGATGCTGTAGCTATTGAAGAGACCAAAGAGAACAAATCTAGACAGCAATTTGAAACTCTCAATAATAACATAACTTTGGTCTGTCCATACGTTTTTTTGTTGTCTAAGATGCTAAAGACATTATCTAGCAGACAGCCCATTTACAGTGTTTTTGGTAGCCTTTGAAGTGTTTGTCTTGCTGTCTTGTACAATTTATAATGCCTCCAGACAATGAAACGATTCTGTAATTTTGAAACTCTTCTGTAATACCCATGTAATTTTCCATGTAATTATTTTTTAAAGTAACAAAAATTACGTTGTCCCATGCAAAACCAACAGAATTGTTTGGATAAACACTTGTCCGCAGCAGAAGGCAGACCAGCATGTACCTTTGAGAATGAGATTTCGGCACTTACTAGCAAGAAGAATAGACACAGACATAGACTGTGTGTAGAAAACTATTCAGATACTGTCCAGTATGAAAGCGGAGTTATTCTTGTTCTTGTCTAATGTCATGTGTCACTTTACTCACACTCGTCTCATTAAGTATTGTTTTTAAAATAATAAATAAAATATTAAAATAATATTTAAAAAAATAATAATAATATAGGGGTTTTATTGTGTACACAATTAAATATGTGGCATGATATGAGTGTAATATAATATTGTACAATATATTCTATATTAATACAGTATACTTTCTGTGACTGTGTGGGAGGGTAGGGAATCAGAAGGACGTTTGTTTGGGAGGGTATGCTATTATAAAAAGTTTGAGAAACACTGTACAGAAACCATTGCATTTGTCCACTATCAAAACAGAAGAGTGAAGGGTAATGGAGCACTATCTTTTAGTGTGGCAGATGGAGTTGGAACATGGCTGAATGTTCTCTGGGATTTTGTGGGGTTATTTGGCCCTCACTCAAAATGTCAGCTGTAGACTGTAGATTACCAGGGCCGTGACTTTGGAATGTGGAGATATTTGAGAACATGATGAAAACCAGTAAAAGACAGGAACTGTGTAAACAAGCATTTCTGGTTCACAGGGTGTTTGGTGTTGCACTGATATGTCACCACTGGAAGCTTTTTATAAATGTAATAGAGATTTCAGAAATGTTTCTCTTTAAAAGCGTGTGAGGAAAATGTCACGTTCTTGTCATGAATTATTGAGAAGTTATTTCATGAGCTGTGATGATCTAGACATGATCTAGGAGTTACATGTGTTAGAATAGTTTTACACAGAGGAATATATGTACAGTGTATGTATGTATTTATGTATGTATATATGCACAACTGTGACAGACTAAATCCAAAAGAACTGAAGAATGCTTGAAGAAACCTACGTCGAACGCTACTGTACTATGGATTGCTTTACAGTGAGGATGTTTTCAAAAATCATGTCATAAATATATTTTATTTATCAGTTAATTATTATCTGATTAATATTTAGTGTGACCACCCTTTGCGTTTAAAACCACTTTGTCCTAGGTACATGCGTGGATAGTTTATATACAGTATTTACAGTATTTATATAGCTCCAAACATCAGTGATAGAAAATGGCTGCCAGGAGCAATGAAATCAGTGAATGTAGCTTCAATACAGAACTTGCCTGAAGTCTTGAGTTGTCAATATTGTCCTGGGCAGGTAATAGATAAGTGACCACCGCGACAACCCGGACTGCTCATCGGCTGCCATGTCCTCGGGTGGCTGCCTCTTTTCGGGCACGGGTGAGTAATGCGCCACACTTGTTCTCATTGCGGTAGATTACTTACTTATTGATTGAGGTCCAGCATTGCACAGATGGATGCCCTTAGAGTGTGACAAACACTGTGTGAAGCCTAATGCACCTTAATGTGACGTTAAATAACGTCCCATCCCTAATTCACCCAAATTTCTCACCGCTCTGCCCTAAGCTGAGAGAGGGATCCATCTTGATTGGTTGTCTATGGGTCAGAGATGTATGCCCACAATTACACCCAGCCACACCTTGTCTGACTTTGGATGTGTAACAAATATCCTAAAGAGGTTTAAGTACACTTTCCCTACCTCTACCTTGTCGACAGTTAAAAGGATCCATGAATCTCTTTCTGATCAAGCTGAGGCAGTTGATGAAGGGACGAGTCTCCTTGCCTTCTGCTCATCACTGTCTCTTAAGGAGCTTTGAAGAATAATGTTTCCCACACACGCAGCGAGAAACCACAGGATACCAAAACAGCACATCGTGCAATCATACAAATCACGGGCAGCAGTGTTTCTGCTGTTGTGCATAGGCGTTGTCATGCATAATAAGCTTAGATTTGCATATCTCATTGATCCGGTGCTGTGTGTAAGCTTTATCAGTGGTAATAAACGCCAGATGTTTGATCTTCTAACAGGACTTGGCTTAGCTTCTTCCTAACACGCTAACAAGTTACTTTGGGCCAGGTTTTTCAACAAGGTGTAAAGTCTCAAAATGGCCCAGCCCAAAGGACCGTCCACATGGCTTTTATTTCACAGCTGTTCTGTTTGTGGAACTTCATTTCATAATACTGTTTAGCTGTGAGCTTACAAACTGTAAGCTTTCAATTGACTGCATGAAAATTGTATTACAGTGTGAAAATGTGCTTATGTTTTTAATAGTAGATGTGCAGGTCTGCCAAGATGTGGAAGGATTTTATCTAGTTTGTCTGTAAATACCACTGTTCAGTCTATGCAAAACAACCAGTCGCAGCTTACTCTTAGGTTTTCTTTGTGCAGTAAGAGAAACCATTAGGCAAGCAGCCACAGGGCTAAAGTTGGTTTAGAATCAGTATTGGGGAAGTAAAGGTAACTAACTAGACTACACACTATTAACAAAAATATCCATTGATGTTAGTTAAGGGGGCAGTATGCTGTTAAATATCCAACTGTCCAATTATATAATAACATCTGCGATTTAAATTTTTACTCGCATTGAGTCATCTGAATAATCCGATTCATTAGATAAATCAGAGTTTTAGTCAGGGTTTATTCTCGTAATGGATAAATGATAGATTGTATTCTCTGCACATATGTTAATACAGCCTTCAGTGAAGTCAGTGGACACTTGTGTTGGCAGAAAACAGATCTGTTTTGGCTGTTGTCTTTCCTTAATTATGCACAGCAAAGATTAGCTGTGTGGTTTAACTGGATCTTAATGTGTTTAAACACAGATCTGTGTGTTGAACAATTGGGTCCCTCCGGTCAAATGATTTTACATAGGACTCGAGAGGACAGCTGATTTTAACGCCTAATCAAAAGGCGTGCGTTATTCTTACATTTAAAACAACTATCTTGATTGTATTTTGCAGTCAGGCATTGCAGTGGCTACCCTTAAGGGTACTGGCCAGGATATGGACTTTATTATTCATTTAAGGTTTATAAAGAATAAGTAACATTTGGTTTCATTTAAAAGACAGGAATACTTGGATTTATATAGTTACAATGACAAAATTTATGGGGGGGTTGTAATGAGGCACTAAATCCTTTACCCATTATAAGTTCTTTCATCCAATAAAATTGCTTTTGGGTGGACACAGTTAACAATGGGACCCAGTTGTTTAAAACACTGGCACAAACCCAAGTATTTTGTCAAGCTTAGCCCAGCACTTAGTATGTAACGCTAATCCGCTGCTTCAGTTTGACACAAAGTTTTTCCTAACAGATAAACATTCTTTAAACAGACAGGCCCTTTGCTTTCGACTCCCATCTCATGTTGACGATAAACTTGGCTTTGTGAATAAAATCCTGTGAGGGGAGATGGTTCTCGTGGTATGCATTTTTCCCTTTGCACTTTGCTTATTTATTTATTTTTGCAGAAAATAAAAAAAAATACAGCGCAGATACTTGAGGGAATGAAGCGAAAGTAGAACACAGATCAAAGAGCTCTTACGCACGCAGTACGTCGCAAGAAAGTGAAACTTGTGTTTTTGCCTTACCGTGCAGCATTCCGCAGTCTCCGTTTACCGGGTGTCAGAGGTGCCTGTCACACTGTAGTCGAAACCGCTGAAATAATGACAGAGTTTTATTTTTTATGTATTTCTAAATGTCTTCTGTAATTAGAATATATCTGCATTCCACCTGCACCATCTTTTGAGGCATGTTTATCGCATCGCAATTACAGGGCCATTTAAACCATGAGAGACATTTTGTCTTAAACACAGAGGAGAGAATTTACATAACAAGGCTATCATCACCTCACAAAGGAATTCGTGTAAAGATGCTGTCTGAGGCCCCTGTCGCTGTAAAAGCCATTTTTGAATGCCTAATTCCCAGGGCGGAGAATCTCTCAGCGCATTTACAGACGCATTTTAATTGTTAAAATATTTATGAGGTGTATATTGAAGATGTCTTTACTGGGATCCAAACACAAACATGCCAGCAGGTACCGCAAGACCGCTCAACAAAGCCATCTTGAACTAGAGCATATGTGAGAGTGTTTGGATGGGGAGTAATAAAACTAAATAATGATTACAGATCTCGGGTCTTCATTTTCAATTTCATTCTAAACAGAGATGGTGTTCAGTAAGTGCAAGCATTCAATCGGTTATGACTTTCCAACATTCAAGCTTTTTAAAGCTTAATGCTCAGGAGATCCATGAAATTTGAGTTCAACGCCTACACACTGCTTTTAGATTAATTTTATCACTCTGTGTTTTATGTAAATATGTGGATTGCTCTTTAGCGTTTGTTGGCATCCTACCATAAGAACCTTAAATTTTGTTGATAGTTTGTTGTAGGACAAAGCCTTTGTGACCCAACTATCAGGGAATGTTCTCAGAACGTTGGATAACGTTTTATAAAAGTTCTTACGTTTTCACAACCATTCTTGCAGTAACATTAGTAAAACACTTTTTAAAGTTTAATGTTCCTAGAACATTCCCAAAACATTTTTAACATTTTTGTTAATTAATGTTAATTAACGTTAGGGTAACATTATTACAGCCTAAAATTGTTAGCTGGAGATCTTGCTCTCATAACCCTGCAGACGTACAGCCAACTGTTTTCTAACCTGCGTGGTCACAGCGAATAGACAGGTGAAGCAGACGTGCATGTCTCTACACGGCACCTTTCATTTATCTCCAATTTGCCTCGATGTAGTAAAAGCCACAACTTTCTCCCGTATGAAAAAGCAAAACCAGGCCAGTGCGCATGAGATTTTTGCAAATAGCAGCTGTTGGTAATACGCATTTGGTGGATAGGTGGGCTTCTCAGAACACGCTGCTGTGCAAACGATTTAATAAAGAAGTCATTTCTTGCAGGTCCAAATGGGCCCAAATGGATCTGTGTAACCACCTCTTACAGAAATGAAAGCTTGTTTGTCCCACAGAGGTAATGGCTTACTCACAGAGAGATTCTTCATTGTGTTATTTACCCTTCTTAGACATTTAACTCACCGCGACAGATTTGTTGCACTGGTAAAAGCCACTTAATTTTATTTTTGTTTTATGTTGTCAAAAACCACCATTTAGGAGAGTCCATGCTGTAGTGATGACTTTTATAAAGGTTATGTGACACAATACACAATAGCGATGATGGTTTTTGTATTATTGATGTGAAATTTAATTGGTTATTGTGTTAAATTAGGATTATTGTGTTAAATTAGGATCTGGTTCTGATCAACGAGAATTGTTGGGACCTCCCAGCTAACCGTTTTAGGTTGTAAGAATGTTTCTTACACTCTTGTTTCTTGTTCCTAACATTTCCATGAAATAACAATGTTTAAAATGTTATTGTGAATGTTCCAGGAACATTGTATTCATGTTTTTGCTTGGTTATAAGAACATTATTCAAACATTTTTTAATTTTGTAACTTCTTACATGTGTGATATTTAATGTTAAAAATGTTCTCCTATTGTTGTTGCAAGAATGTGTTTAATAACTTTTAGGGACGTTTTAGAGAACATTAATCAATGTTCTGAAAACATTCAATTTTAGCTCGATTTTCATAATCGGATTGAATTATATACACAATAGCTTCTTCATGTGTAGGCAGCTGCCTTTTAAGGACCCTCGTATTGACTAATTTGGAATGCTCCACATAGGCAGCAACTCACTACATCATACAAATAGTTGTCTTTGTTTAAAGTGCCTGGAGACTCACCACTGATTTCACAGGTGTGAATAACTATTGCTAGTTTAACACTTGCATCTTAATCACTGAAAATGAATAGTTTTGTGTATCGAATAAAATGTAAGGTTGTTTATAATAGAAATTTTGCTCTGCTCGACCATCATCTTGAGTATTTTTCACATAAAGGATAATTGCCTTCTCTGCAAAGAATCCATGCAATGCCGTCTTAAAATCTGGCCAAAATTAAAATCTCAGGAGGCAGCATAATTAAGTTACCTACCTTTTGGAACAGCATGTGCATCAAGAGTGCATAAATGCTGCCTTAAGATGCTGTCTCTGTAGGCAGCTTTATAGGATTTGGAACAGAGCCACTTGTATGGAAAGATGGGCTATGTGTTTTGAAAACCGCTTTAACTCCAAAGTCTAAAATCTTTGTGATATTCATTTTCCTTCTCATAAATCTTTTTTAAACATCTTTTTTATTTCATTTTTGATTACAATTGTGGCTCCAAACCATATGCTCAGAATGTAGAACACAGATAGCTCAAAATATATTTAGGTTCATATTGATTTCTAATAGCACGTGGATGAGAATGAATGTCAATTATGATGTGATTTCTGACTTCCCTTCTGACGTGGCTGTCTAAATGTCACTTAGTATTGACCAAGAGGCTGTTTGCCAGATAAAAGCTTCCATGTAATGGCACTTTAAACCAACCCGCTAGTTCATAGCTGAGGGATTTGGCTCACATTACCTTGATGTAATCAAGAAAAATCATTTTAAATGATTGACACATGGGCCATGTACACCACACCAGCAAAAATTATTCCCCAAAGTTTATGCTTTGTGAACGGACTCAGGAGTCACTCCTAAAAGTTGCAGTGACCAACACTAATTATTTTAGGTTGTAAGAACGTTTCTGTAATGTTTCCGTTAAGTAACAAAAACGTAAAAATGTATTTTACAAGTTTTAGGACCGTTGTATTGTTGTAGACATTGTATTAACGTTTTTGCTTGGTTATATGAACATTATTTAGACTTTTTGTAATGCTTTTAAAAATTTTCCACCTACAAATCAATGTTATACAATGTTAAATATGTTATACTAACATTACTGCAAGAATGTGATCTTTGATAACTTTAGGAGAACATTGATAGAATGTCCTGAGAACGTTCCCTGTTTGCTGGGATGAAATATGAATGGCATCAGTTTAACAGTTCAACAGTTTGGTGTTAGATATATTTGCAGAAAGAAATATGAGCAACTGGAGACTTATTACTGTCTAACAACGTTAAAATAAATCACGGCCGACCGTAGCGGTGGTTTTGTTTTATGCAATTTAAGCTGCTGCTTTTAAACATTGTGTTCTCTCAGGACTGTGATGTATGAATTCACTGCAGGGCTGGTGGGAGCAACTACAGTTAAGAAAGACTGTATTTAAACGTATTTTATATTTATATTTTAAACTTATTTCTGTGACTGTGTTATCTTTCTCACTGGTAGTTGTGTGACTAAATTAGCTTCTTGTTTAGTTTGGTTATGTACACACTACACGCATAGAAAGGTACAGTGTGGATTTTTTGGATGTTAAAATACTTTTTAAACCTAGTTTAATATGCAGAGACAATTAAAAGTAAGCCTTTTTTGTGTTGTTTCTCTTCTTCCGTATATTCTTGTCTGTGTGGCTTTTTAAATATAAATCTTATTGTTCATTGTTTGAGCACTCCGTTCAGACCATTGCTGCATATGGCATAAATATGATGGGAGAAGCCGGCTGAGTTTTGTGATGCACAGAATACGGTACAATTCATGGGATGCAGTGAGATGCATAGAAAACAACAAGGTGCATTATATGCGGTTGTCATCCCTGTAAATACCGGTCCTTGACTGGACCAATCAGGTAACGCATAGGGTAGTTTTGTTGTCAATAGAAACAAACCACAATTCAATGATGAGATGCATAATTTCTTCAGTGTTATCAACTGGAAATGTGTCATCCCTAACATCTAACAAACAGAATATGATTTAAAGATCTTGATGAGTAATACAAGCAATAGACACCAGCAGCTTGTGAAGACGTGCATGTGTACAACTGACTGACAGGTCTATAGGAAATTGAACCACACTGCACCAGGGATGCTTCACCATTGTAATTTGTGCCTCTCATGCAATTCCACTCTGAACCAGGTCTTGCTGAATTCAAATTGCATGTGTGTGCAGAAACACAGGCCCATGACTCCACACTAGCCCTTAATTTCACTGCTGCCACTGAGCAGCCAGGTGGTCTATAATAAATATGACTCCATATATCATTTGCAGCACATTAGAGATGAGGAGTGAAAGCAGAATTCATCGCTTCAGGCAACGCCATGCCTTGACCTTTTCCCAGGGCAGAGCTGCAACTTTTTAAAAGCTTTGCCCCTCCATTGACTACCTACACACAGACGGGATTTCACTGCACAAGGGGAATGAAAAATAAGTTTGGTCACCTACTGACCCCTGTGCCCCCGACGGTTATAAAACTCCAGCTTTGTCCATTTTTTCCATTGTTTGCCTCTGGAAAACAGTTCATGGTCTGCGTACCAGCAAAATTATACGTGTTATTTGCTTGAAGAAAGCTATCTTGCTATCTAATAAGGATCATAATTACTGTATAATGACTCAACCTTTTCCTGATAGGTCTTGGAACTCAATTAACAGACTATTTTACTTTAATTTAGATAAGGAAGCAAATTAGGCTTGTAGTGTGTTTGTGATACTAGATGCATTTAAAGGGCACAAAAAGGCCTGATGCCCGAGCTGTCAATGGATATTGGGAATGTATGGAGACTGATTAGGCCACGCGGGTGAAGCTAATGCGTGCTGGATGCTATCAGCAAGATTCAGTCAGACCGCATCAGCAGAGCCATACGTCAGCGAAGGAGAGCACTTTGCACTGCACTATTCACCCAGGTGTCAGACAAAAGCATCTTTAAAACTAATCGCCCACCTCGCAAAAGAGTAATGCAGGGAGAGAGGGAGAGAGTGGCCGAGAGATAGCCATGAAGAACTCCCATACCCAGCTAACAATTTTAAGTTGTAAGAATGTTTCCGGAACATTTTTATTAAGTAATAAAACAATGTTATTTTGAAAGTTTTAGGAACGTTCAGAGCATCCAGCTTTTAGATGTATTAACATTACCGCTTGTTATAATAACTTTTTTTTAATTCTGTTACTTTTAAAAATGTTCCACTAACTATTTAAAAACAGCGTTTTTAATATATATGACACATAATGCCAGAAAAGTGTTCTACTAACGTTACTGCAAGAATGTTTTGATAACTCTGAGAGAACATTTACAGAACGTTAGCCAGCATTCTGAGAACATTTTTTGTTAGCTGGGTAATTCTTAAACACTTCTTTTTGCCAAACGATGGGAAAAGATTTTCAATACAGCTGTGTGCTTTGGTTGTTCTCCGTGGGTTTTGATATATAAACAGACTTGGCTGTTGCGCTCAGAGTGTTTGTGCATCTGCGCCAAAAACTCGTGTCACAGCGGTACTGTATACATCATTATCACAATTCTCTTCCTGAGATGTGCTGAATCTGCCCAACGGGCGTGTGAAACACAAATCACTTGATGAATAAATCAATAAACAGGCTAATAAAGAGCTAATGAAATAAATATAAACAAAGACTGTCACAATGCGGACGATTTAAAAACTGAGCTTGTGCAAAGTTGTGCACTGAGGCACTAATGAATTAATTAAAACGAATAATAATGAGGGAATAAACTGTTAAAGGGCATGCAGTTCACTGCTGGCTTTCTGTTCTGTCTTGTGTGTCATGGTTTAAATTATACTGGTAGAAAAAGCACAAGGAAATTAATCATTTTAATGTTAAACTGCAATTTTGTGATACCTCTACAGAAGATAACTGTGGTTAATTCATCCCTCACAGATGGTAGTTTTATTTATATATCGCCTTTAAGGCACTTTATAATAGGCTGATATCATTGATACATTTAAGGTATTGTTACCCAGGTAACAATTTTAGGTTGTAAGAACATTTCCTTTTTTTTCAGTAACAATAACAAAAATGTTACAGATTTTATTTTGACTGTTCTAGAAACATTCAAAACATCCACTTTTTTAGACATTGTATTAACCTTATTGCTTCTTTATAAAACATTCAAACTTAATTCTTTAATCTTTTTATAATGTTCCTATAACAATTTAAAAATAATGTTTTTAATATAATGTTTAAAAGCATTCTACTAACATTATCGAAATAATATTTTTAATTACTTTTAGAAAATGTTAGCTAATGTTCTGAGAACATGCCCTGTTAGCTGAGCAAAAGTTGTTTCACTTCATAAAGTTTCTCTTTGTCGTACAGAGATATCTGTAATGCAGCCAAATCCAATTAGCTCTGTATCGTCCCATCTCTCGTCCCATCTCTCTGAATACAAGATGTTTGTCAAGCCAGGGGTTTGTTCTAGAAGATTGTGATAAATATCTAGGAGAACATTAGAGAGCTGAGGTAAACGCCCAGGGAGTTGCTGTCATGCCAGCATGCTGTAAGTAGCTGTCAGCGCTAGCATTAGGAGCTTCATATGTTCGCTGGTCCTCAAGGACTTAGATTTGTCACTATGGCACATTTTCAACACTAGCATCAGCCTTTCTTTAAGCTTAGATCTTCACTCTCTCTGTGATGGATCTACCCAGCTATGTTTGAAAAGCAAACGTCGCTCCTTTTCTGGTGGGATTAACTCAGGGGCTAACCAATGCACATTGACAGATGTGAAAGGTTGGGCATTTACTTTTGACAAATAAGGTTTAATAAAAAGCTTCAGTCAGTTGGCAAGCTTTAATGTGCCAACACAAACTATTTGTATTCTTCCAGAGTACCCTGCTCCTTTCTACCAAATGTGTTTAGAGATTATGCCAAGGCTGTAATTGCGTGTTTTTAGGTCTTATAGGCTTCAGCCCTGGAAACCCTTGTTCAGAGGTTCTTTTCTGTTGTTGTAGAGTGCTTTTCAAATATTTATATGGAGTACCTTAATGTTCTGCAGTTAAGGCCCTTGCTTGACCATTTTGATGGTGGCACACACAGGCCTTTTGTTGACTTCTTGGCTGGTTTGGAAAGTTCTTTTTCTTTGTTGAAATTAATTGCTGCCGTTTAAAAAAAAAAGGTTTTGTGGCTCAGAGCATCTGGTATTGGTTAAAGTCTAGATTACTGTTTAAACTGTTTGCACAGTCATGACAAACAGATCCATGAGATTGGATCTGAGGATTTGAGTGATATTCATACTGACATAGAAAAGCTTAAATCTTATATTGGCCACAGCTAACAATGTGCCGAGTTCCCAAACTGCAATGTACATTGTAGTGTAGAAAATCTTCTTTTGCATTTTAATCATCTACATATTGAGGATGGTTCTTTGTGTGTTATTTTAAGAACAACATCATGTGAGGAAACAAATTATGCTACACAAGTCATCTGGGGTTTACTGCAAAATTCAGATGAGGAAGAAAAGAGGACAGAGTGTAAATGGTATGTGCGAGGCCCCCTACTGACCAGGATGGTGGTAAGAATCAGTGCTGCAGGCGGTGACACTGGGAGTTCGCTTGCGCAGCCACAGGAGGTCCAGTTTTTCGTCACACTGGCAGCGTAGACACTCGCATGAAATGTTGAAAACATAGGGTGAGAAGTTGGAGTAGGCTTTAAATAGCAAGTAGATGCAGTTTTTGAACAACTTAGTTTGTCAGTCCCACTTGGCAAAGGACTTATTTCTCCTTGGCTGGACTCATAAATGTAAATTCATTCACTGTTATAGGCTTGTTAATATGAAAGGCAAAGTAAAATTGATTCCAAGCATTTTGAGTAAACTTTTCTGTTGAGACCAAAACTGACTGCACACACCGTAATTTTTATTTTTCATGTTTGGCTGAATGTTTTGGTTGTTATTTCTCAATGGTCTAGTCACAATATGTTTGCTTTGGTTTCCTATATATATATATATATATCATATTTGTATGTAATTATTATTTATGAGCCACATCATTCTGTGATGTCACAACCAGGACCCCCTCCCCTCTACACACACTTTTTAAAACAAAGTGGTCCCTGTGGTAACTGCCACTCATTTCAGTCACACTTTGGTGCTCATATCCTCAAAGGGTGAAGCTGTTATTAATATTATTTTATTTTTGGTGAGAAATCATCTTATTGGGAAAGTTAGCCTGCACAGTTGCCATAAATTATCCATCACTGACAATGACAGCTGTAAAGGGAAAAAAAAATTGTGTTTCAGCACTAAGAAATGTCTCTGTCTGTGCTGAGAGCTGAGAGATAAGCTTCTCCCAGAGGGACTGAGTGTGTGTGAGAGAGATGGTGAGGGAGAGAGAGGTAATATTGGTAGATAAAGAAAATTTCAGACATTCAGAGACCTGTTCCTTGTTATTGGACAGAGCTTGTCCTCTCTCTCCAATTTGTGGTAAGGTGTCATTAACAGCCAGTTCTGTTTCACCCCATCCTGCTGCCTGTCAAAAAATCATCAGCCCTCGAAAAACCAAATGAGAACACATACACTCTATCTCTCTCACACACATACACACACACACCACTTGACTTGGCCTGTGTGTGGTTTCACTCACTTTATTTCTGTCTCACCCTCGTATGCGCATTCGCATTTTTACATTTTCCCATAATGCAACCTTGTTTCCTGGTATGTATCTCTCTGGCTGTCTGATCTGAAGTAGCGTTCTGGGGCATCTCTACCATGTAATCATGTCTATAATGTCTGCTCCATTATTCATAATGTGCTGTTACCATGACAGTTTAAATGAATACTGCATGATCACAATCATAGGACTCTCATAACACACTTGATCCTATAAACATCTTTTCCTGCATCTCATAAAAAGGCTTTTGCAGCCTTTGTGAGACAGTTTTTCTGTATGATAGTTTTTATTTTGTGTGTGTGTGTGTATTATACTTTGTGTATGTATGAGTTTGGGAATCGAGAGTATAAGTGGACATTATGTTTGACATTGTTACCCTTCATGTGGTTGCTAGGCATAAGCTGATCTTCTCAGGGCTGCTGTGCTGTTTGATCTGTTACAAGAAAAGGACGACTTTGGATGTAAAAACATGAAGTCACTTTTTGGCTCGCTCGAGTTTCCAAGAGCTCATAAGATACGGCAATAAAATGTCAGCAATAATCTCCAGAATTTATTGACTGTGGACTGCTATTCATTAACTGCGAGGAACGCTTGTCCTTCAATAACTTCATATTATTAATTGTAAAAATAAATCATGTTGTGGCGCGGGGGTCATGCGTGCTGCCAAACGGAGAGCAAAAATTGGAACTTGTAATAAATGACAAAGAAAACACTTAGATAATATGACCATATTAAATCCAGAATCCATCCGTCAGAGTTATGACATTCGTGTGCAGCAAGCTCATTATGTGTGTGTATTTCCTATGTGATTATTCACACTGTAACAAAGCAGCTTTGGGGGGTTCATTGCGCGCCTGTTTATCTTTGATCTCTGGCTTTGGATGGGATGCTCCAGGGGTGGTCTCCAGTTATAAGAGATATGCTTTCTAGATCATTTGTATTCATAAATGAGTCAGAGGACATGATATGTATGTCGCTTATGAAGTCATAGCGATCCATCTGGAAGTTTGCAGGGGGGGGAAATGATTCGAATTGATCAGAATGGCATTCGAGGGGAGCTTGGGTTTCCTCTGTAGCTGAAGGCTCTTATCCTAAACACATGCGGCTCTGATCATGTCTGTCTGACTTATGGGAAAACTCGGATCAGATTTCCTGCTTTGTCTTTTATTTCTAGAAGGGATTTAGGCATATCACATGAAGTCCCAGTTCCTCTTTCTCTTTCATGTATCTAGCATTTCTCTCTTCGTTTCTCTTCTCATCTCCAGATGCAATATTTCGCCGTGTGAACTTCAGAACAGTGTCACACAATCTGAAGGCATTGTGATTTTAATAGTCATGTTTGATAGTTAGATAGTTGAAAAGCTTCCTCTTCTCAGTGTTGGGAAAAATAGTATGAGTGAGTGGCTGATGAGTATATTTAGGCTGCACAAACTTAGGGGTTGTTGGAGCATGTATGATGCTCATGCTTATCAGTGACATGCAGAGCATAATAAAGTTATCTCCATCTCCATCCCTTCCTTAAAATACTGCTGGTTAATGAAAATAAATTGTTTCAGCAGAATTCGGAGCTCATTATTTGTAGATTCTCTACTATTTATTATTATCAAACAAATTATTGATCATTTGTTATTTTGATCAGACTAACTGTTATAGAAAATGAAATACAAATGCATCTGGAAGGTTATATTTTATGTTCTGCCAATTAAAAATGTGTCATTTATAACAGAAGTCTCACAATTAACACCTTGAAATGTGAGTTTTCACAAGCAACGCAGTTGGTGCCTTAATTGCAGGCACGTTCGTAATAAAAAAAAGCATTTAAAAAGTATTTAATAATTATTATTATTTGTCCCAAATATGATATTCATCTGAAAAATAATGAAAGCATATGCAGAACAATGACAAACCGCAGAGAGAAACAGTAGTTGGAAGTTGAATTTTATTGGAAGGCATCAATAACTGCATCAGCATGGCAACAAAAATGAATCAGCACCTCGCTCACACGGTCTCAACGAAAACAGTAAGTCATGAGTTTCACTGAGTCGGAATTTATAGAACCGCTGCTATTTTAAAAACCTTTTGAATTCGAGGCCACTCACAAAGATGCATTACCATTTGTACAGAGCAGAAACCCCAGCCCCCAGAGTAATGGACAGAGTAATATTGCCTGGTGAGTCATCCCTCACCCCATTTCAAACATTCAAACGGGTTTACGTTTGGAGAAACCAAGGTATACCCTCATTGCATGATATTGCCAACTATTAAGCCTTGTGGTTTGTCTATAGTGGTGTGGACAGAACTCTTGGGAGTCATTAGGGCCAGTGATTGCACTGTACAGTCCTATAATGACCAAATAATATGAGGCCATTTGACAGCATCAAAAGCACCCTATAGTGCAAACGCTGTTCCCGTGATGTTCTCATATTCCAGGGTGATAATGCGACCATACGCGGTGCTAAATAGATTCAAGGGTGATTTTAGGAACACAAGGTTGAAGTCAAACACCTTTCATGGCCTTCCTAATCACCAGATGTGATCATTATTGACGCATTATAGAAGTTTTAGAATGCAGAGTGCCAAGTAGATTTTCATCTCTCAAATAATGTTTTTTATGAATGTTTTTCCCAGTATTTTAGATGTAATGCTTTTTATCTGTTTAAAAGACCAGTATATGTTGTGCTGTAGGCTTTCGCCCCCTGCAGATGACTAGCTTCGCCAGTTTTGCTGATGAGCATAAAGGCTATACTAGTCTGCAATGTAGACCAGCACAAAATCTGCACTAGCTAGCATAAACCAGCTTCTAAATTCAATCTCAATAGCTCAATGTATTAAATGACTGCAGAACTTGAAGGTTCATTAAGTCGTGTTAAAGAAAACTTCACGCACACTGTCAGGTTCTACATTGTAGAACTGGTTAATATTTAATTGCCTTTTTTTTTAAAAAGTTCCATTACCTTTTAAATTCACTGTTCAAGCACAGAAAAAAGAGAGCTGTTGCACACTATTGTTTTGCATTAGCATAGCTCGGCTATAATTAGGGCCGAGCAGGTGCTCAGGTGCTCTGCTTTGTCTGGTTCTTGTTAAGTATTATTATATTATGTGCCTTTTTTAAAGGGATCTCTGGTGTACTTGCTTTGCTTCTTTGTCACGCTAATTAAACTGCTGAAGTCACACTCTTCACAGCTCAGCCAGGCCTGCGTGTGGAGGAGGATGCGCTTTTCAGGTGAACAAGTTGACAAGTCGCAAGTGGGTCCCTCGCTTTGTGTTTGGCATCTTCGCCAAATATCATAATAATAAGAACATTTTCCAGACAGAGTATTAGCTAATTATTGTGTTGATTTTCTCACATACATGTATTTCTGTATGCACCGAATAGGGCTAAAATAGGTACTTAGTGATTGTATGATTATACAATATATTATAGTATGATTATACAACACTTATACAACAGATGAATGTGTCATTTCTGTGGCGTTTGTGAGGACCGCATTGGAAATAAACTGCACGTGTGCACGTTTGGCGAAATTCCTTTTGATCTCCGGGAAGCCGGTAATTAGATAAGGGATTAAAATGTTAATCTAAATTGTTTCATGACTTGACTCTTTTCCACAGGACCCCTCCTTTCGCCCCCATTCACATCCATCCAAAGAGTTCATGTTGCCACTCAATGCTTTTTGCAGATTTTGTGTGTACATTTCTTACAAATTGGGCAAGTTCCTTTTTTTGTTCTTTTTGCTCACTAATTGTGAAACGGAAGTAAAAGGAAGTGATGTCAACCTCAACAAAAGCCTCATTTTTGCAATCCCGTTACTTAGATTTAGTACATGGTTTCAGACAGTATTTAAACTTGATTTGTTATCACCAATAAACATTAAATTAACATTAAAAAACAACCTGACATGGTTCATACATTTAAAAATAAAGAAATGGTAAAATTGTATAAAATTGAATAATTTACCTCAGTTAAAGTAATAGGGTTAAATTAAGCCATCATTCAGTAGAGACATTTGATGTTAATATTTGCTATTAGGCTACTTTTATAATGAATACTAGTTTAACAAATGTCTTTATTTTAAAGTGTAGGAACTATAAAGTGTATAGTATTCATCATTGCATCTTTCCCTGAAGGCTGTTCAGCACAACATGTCACAATCCAGGAATATTGCATCATTGTTTTGTTGACTGTGGATCAGATAATTGACTAGTGTGAGATGCTGCACTTTCTGCATTAAACATCTTCATTCAGGGGCTGTTTTATAATAAACCTAAAGACTCTAAGCTAAATAAAATATCACGGTTCATTAGCACTGTGTAACAGGCAAATTCCAACAGCTTTTAAGTCCCCAGGTAGCACAGGCTTAAAGTAAAGTGTTCCAGTGTCTTGAAACAGCAGCCAGTGATCTTTACCGCACCGCCTGCATTGTTTCCTTGTCTAATTTTAAAGTTAGTCTGAGGGAAAGCTGGGATGCTAATGACAACCAAAAAATGGAAATAATTCACATTTGCGCCAATTACCAGAGCATGTAGCTGACAATCATGTTCATTTCCATTTTCCAACAAGCTCTTGGTAGAAACGGCCGTTACAGTAAAGACTGTAGCATTTTTAGGTCTAACATTGGGTGTTGAATCAATGGAAAATAAGCCTTTGTTCCTTTCAAGGAACATTCGAGAAACCCTGGATATTGATTAGACATATCTGGATAAGAAACAAGATAAAGCGTATTGGTTCCTGTCTTGGTGTGTAAGGGGAGGAGATTGGCTCCGACTGCTGCTGGTCTTTTCTTTGTTGCACAGTAATCTTTACTTTAATATATGTTCTTCTTTTTTGTGTGTTCGTGTTCCACGTTGCATTTTTTGTTTTGTTTATGTTTGATGGACTGTGAAATCCTTCCTCTGAAGAAAAAAAAAATTGTATCAGCATACAAGTGTCACTGTCTTTGAATGTTACAGGAACAAGTATTGTGGTGTCACTTAAGGTTGTAGAGGTTTGTTTGACTTGATTTCTTGCTAAATAAACAATAAAAAGCAAATGTAGTCTGAAATTGAGACATCTGTTTTACAGCACAGAACACTCATTAAGGGCTTCACACTTTAAATGTGTAGCGTTTTCTTCAGCATCTGTTTGAACGATGAATTTGAATGTACATTTAAGCCCAGAATCACTTCTGACATGTTTTATATGTGACATATCAGGTTCACAGTTTTTTGGTGGGGGGCATTGACCGATCGGGGGTCTTGTAGGTATTAGATTAAACGATTAGTTTAAACAAAGACTGTGATGATATTTTAGAATTTTTCACAGGGCTAGTGTAAATTTGGTGTGACATTGTACTTAAAGTGACAAGGTAAGGTGTGAAGACTCACAAAATGTGTTTATTATTGGACACTTTTTTCATAATTTTTTTCATAAATGCTAATGAACCAGTATTGAATTTGAACTGAGTATTTAGACCAGGGGTGTCAAACTGCAGTCCTGGAGGGCTGCTGTACTTCAGAGTTTGGGTCCAGCCCTGCTTCAACACAACTACTGTAATGTGATTTGAAGACCTCTTTTAGCTGACTCAGGTGGGTCTGGTTAGGGCTGGAGCTAAACTCTGCACAGCAGTGGCCCTCCTGGACTGGAGGTTTTAGAGGGTCCAAAAATACTTTAATAACATAATAACTGAACACCAGGGAGAGAATTTGTAGAGTATTGTACATTATATTGAACATTACTGTAGATATTGTACAATAGTCATTTAGGGGGTTTCTTTCAAAGCAGTAGAATAGGCTGCATAAATCTATCAATAACAACATTGTATTTACAGTTATAAATGGTAACACAATAAGCACAAATAAATTGTAATATATGGTTGACCCATTGTTTACAAAGATCACTTAATACCTGATTTGTGTGTTGGGCAGGCCAATTACTGGCTGTGCTGTTTTGATAATTACAGATTGTACTTATTATCAGATTCAAATGAGCTTAATGAGTAGATTAGTTTTGATGGGTAAATCAAAACCATTGCTCAACAAAATGGTTCTGCATTGCTTTAGTGGGAGAGAGAGATCCAGTAAGTGCAAAAACATTGCAGCAAATCCATTACTAAGTTTTCTCATTCTCTCTTAATTTGCATATCTTAGCCATTTTAAACCAGCACCGCTTGAAGCCAGCTGGTAGTTTGTGGATTTTAGTCTTTTGTTTTGAAGTTACCCCCAGAATTCGTCCTGAAAGAATATAACTGTAATGTGCAATGTTGTTTTTGTTGTTGTTTTGGCTGTTCAATAGTCATTGATTTATGCTTTTTTAATAGCCAATGGCATGGCCAGCTAGAGAAGGGGCGTGGCAAATAGTCAATATAAAGTACACACCTCAGCTAAAAGATAAACACAATCACACTATGAACTTAGTCTATGCCGTAAAAGTTTGACCCAGAGCTCTGATTTATTATTTGAAGCATGGGTGGAACTTCATACAGTCTCCAGCTCATGACAGTTTGACCCAGGTATCCCTCCCTTAAGGTTTTCAGGCTTTCTCCTTAGTTAAAAGTGCTGTGTTTTGGAACATGATCTGTAGGTTGTGTTTGATGGGAAAAAAGAATATTGAATACAGCCCGTCGCTGAGATATATGTAGGCTGCAGTGTGAATCAGTGGTTCCTACTGGTCTTGTTTTGTGGGAAGAGAAGAGAGGCTAAACCTGAAAGATTTTCACTAAACCTGTACTCGTGGTAGGGCAAATATTTGTTGTCTACTGGTAAACAGACATCAGTCAGTCTAGGGCTTTGCTGTGCATCAGACAAGGCTATTTCCTGTCTAGCCTGTGCTGCACATGTACCAATATATTGTATCAATCATGATAACCATGAAAGAAGCAAACTAAAGCTTTAAAATGATTAATGCATTTCCGTAGCGGGTAAATCATTGGACAGGCCTGACAAAAAGAGGTTTTTTTATTTCCATGCATTTGAACATAAGCCCGCCACTGACATAGAGTCCACAGAAATTCATTTTATGCTTCAAAAGAAGTGCATTTTTTTTAAATGTGTCCAGAGACCGTTCTGTTCTATTCTGTTCCATTTGTTGTGCTCTGTCTGGCAGGTTTGGACCACAAGGGCTTTTTGACCAGCTTTGTATTTAGATGTTTTTTTCAATCTTATATGTACTATTCTAATGGTATTAAATATTAGGCTGTTTAAATACATTTAAGGACAGTACTAAATTGTTTCACTTTTCCTGACCCATTAGTATAAAATTTTTCAATATTCGATTTATTGGATACATTACAAGGCACATGAACCAGGCTAAGTTGTACCATGGATGGTAAATGAATTTGAGAAAAATGATTTCCTTTCAAATATGTATCTATGAACCAACACACTGTAGCAGCTGTCGTTGTATGTTGTTAAGTTACTGACACATGAAATGGCTTAATAGTCCATGTAGTAATTTTAATAAAATTAATTTCTGAAGACATTGTAAAACCATGATGACATCATAAAACGCATTACAGCTGCTGTTTGTCATTGTGAATTTAAATTATGCCCGGTGATTCGTTATGATGCGTTGCTTTAGGGACAAAGAACTGATAAAGGACTTTAATTGGCTTGGAAAGGGCAGGCGAAGCGAGGGTGGGCTTTGGAGAGAAACTTTGTGACCTTCTAAGCCATTGTGTGCAGTGTTGTTCAGTATACAGACGGCTGCCAGATTGTGTTTACAGTCTGTCTCCTTATTCCAATTTAACTGATAGAGCCTTCATGTTTGGCTTCAGTTATCAGCAGATTTTGTCTGTGAAGTCAAATGCCAGTGTTGTGTTATGTATCAGATTAGAGAATGGAATGATCTGTAGCTGTGGTTGAGGATTGGTGTTTATTGGTCAATGTGGGTTGTCTGTTTGGCTGGCACTATGAGATTTGGGCATGCGTTTGTGGAGTCGCAGCTGGGGCCTAATCATTTGGTTCTGATTGGTCTCATTGGTGCTTAGCAGTCTGTTTCTGATTGGCCAGTGGTCAGTGGCTACAAAACCCTGTTTGCTTTGCAAAACTTGCCAGAATTGGAGGAATAAATGTTGGAACTGTTGGAATAAATTCATTGTTCGTTTTTTTATTTAGTTTATTAAAAATGAATTTGCTCACTAGGATTCATTATTTACATTTTTTGGAGAACATTATGAATCGCATCCTCCCATTTCTGTCGTTGCATAATAAAATTAAATCTTTTAGGGGGTGGGGGCTGACATTTCTGTGTCTCTGACGGAAATATCTTGGTCTCATAAATGTGTTTTGCCGCTGATATAATGTTCAGGGATGAGAGATTACATTATCAGATACTGCACGAGTATGTATCCATTAAATATTAGTTGCGTGTAATATCAGATTTCAAATTCAAATGGTTACCATTATAAACTGTTTACTTCATCTGTGCATTGATCCATGAATGAAGCGTTAAGTGTGGATGGGCAAGTTGTTTTCTTGTTATTGTTCTTATTGTGTGTGATTGTGTGTGTGTGTGTATGTAAAATGTGTGCAAGCATATGAATTGAGTGAAACTAAATGATGAATATATTAAACCCTATAACAACATAAGCGTGGGAAGCGCATCAATCAGCACTTACAGAATGGCTTTAATTTGCAGCATTGCATGGCTGAAATATGCTCTCATGAATAAACGATTTAACTTCCCCATGAACTGCGACGTGTGTGGAACAGAATATGGAAACTCTCCGCTCGGTGTATCCATTTCGGATGTAAAGCACCCCTGACGTAAAGTCAGTTGTTTACAAAATGACTTTCTAAGACTTTCTTCATATCCTTTATTTGTCTAAATTTGTTGGACAAGTATGGTTTAGTGAAAATCTCATTCATTGTGTGAACAACCAGTGCTGGTGAATGTAACATTATTTTAAGGTATAATCAATACAACCAAGTGTGCATTGACCTAATGCCATAGTAGTTTTATTTTCTCACAGACTTGCTGTAAGTCATGATCGATCTCTCTCTCTCTTTTTTTTTATAAAACTGTGAAAAAAGTAGCTGGAAAATATTAATACAAAATATTGTGAATGATGTATATACCTGTATATATATATATATACACACACACACACACACACACACACACACACATATGTAGCTTAAAGACTTAAAGAATTGTCAATTTGTTCCACCAATAGCAACTAATGTTGAGCCTAATAGAACTCGTTATGATATAAAAATAATCTGGCTAGTTTATTTCAAAATATTTAAAGTGTAATTTCCACCACAGAATACTATACATTTAAAATATAATACAATATTTTAAATGTGGTGGAAAATGTATGAATTAAGTGTTTTAAAAGTTTTTCTTCAGTAATTTTTTTTTTAAATACACTGACTCAAATACGCAACTTAAACTCTAATCCTTTGTGATATGTAACAACAGTCTGAAACCACCGTCTGGATTTATAGTTGTCATATATCACACTTGACCACTGCCTACAGCCCACCTGGACGCTTTAGGCCAGGTCTGCCTGCTGGTTTAGAGAGCTCTCTTGTTTAAATCTCTTGCTTGTAGAAAAGGTCACCATGAAGAGCTAATGGCCATCATCACTGTGCCAAATTAAGCCTCATTAGATGGACCACATCCCATAGCACTCGCTCTTACATCAGCACAAAGAAAAGCCATTTTGACCTGCAATAATTGCCTTGATTGCACATCTTCTGCTGCAGACGCGTTTTTACCAAAAGACTTGAATTCCCAGTTCATTTAAGCATGTTTTAAATAAATGGATTCCCATGTAAGATGAATTGCTTGTCTCCCAAAGCACAAAATTTAAATGTAAGATAGAGGGGCAATAACACATGAAACTGGAGGGTGATGTATGTCCTTCATTGGACACAGAACATTTAGTTTTCATTAAGAGTTAAACACGTACACGATACATTAGAAGAGGTTCAATAGCTATAGCTTTGCTCTTTACTGTATTTCACTCTGATAAATTAGCGACTTGGCACAGCGCGTAAAATGACAAAAGGAAATGAGCAGAAAGACATTAACATGACGTGTTGCAGCAGGACTGGCTAATGTCTTAGCTTGGAGGCTGACGTTTATGGCTTGTGCTAATGCTATCTGCGTGACCCGGGCTGTGCTTTACTGTGGGGGAAGATGAAAAAGGTGCAGAAAGGTCAGCACAAGCGTCACTGGTTTATAAGGAGGTATGTGTTCTTTGTGGTACAGAACCAGGTGAACGGCCTCTTTTACAACTATACCGAATTTTTGCTTCGTGAATTAATATTGCAGCCTAAAAAATGGGTACTTATGTCTCTATAAAAAACATTTCCATAAGGTGCATTGCTGATGTGAAATGCTTAATTCTGACCCAGTGTGCACTTTATACAGTGACTTTCAAAAGAATCTTGGAAAATAGCCAAATGCTGTTTATGCTAGCTAGCTTAAAGACTTTTATCGTAAAATTGTTCCACAAATGTTCTATAGTGAGGTGAAAACGAATGAATATACTTGTGTAACAACTCATATTAAGCCTAATAGAACTCTTAACGAGATAACAATAATCTGCATAATTTATTTAAAAATAAATGAAAATGGTTTTACCACCACAGAATGCCATACATTTATAATGTAATACATTATTTGAAATGTGGTGGAAATATGTATAAATTAAGAGTTTTAAGAGTTTATTTTCTCCAGGAATATTTTTTGTCAAAATACACTGACTTAAACTCTAATCCTTTATGATGATGTAACACTTGTAATTTGCAGCCTGTAAATGGCCCCTTTTCCAGCCGTAGAGCTTTCCTTGTGATAAGCACATATAAAAGCATCCCGAGGATGTTAGTTTTTCTTTTCCTGTAAAAAACAGTCGAACAAAATCTTCCCGCAGCTAATCTGTAAAGAGAAACTGTGCCAAGGGAATAACTAATTAGCAAAACTGTTATCACTTTAAAAATTGATTTTTTTCCTCTTTCTGGTTTTTGTTCAGTCCTGGAGGCTATCAGGTGCTTCAACGTGTGTGTTTGTGTTTTATTCAGAGCACGCGGCTGTTTGTGTTCATGCACAATGGTGTTGGACAGCCAGTATGAAGAGAAGCTAAATAGCAGGCGGAAGCTGCTTGTTTGCTGTGGATTGTGGGCGGAAAAGGATAAATTAGCAATTCATTCTTAATTACAAAGACCACAAAAACATTGGCGCTAACAAATGAAGCAACAAAATTACTGACGGGATGCGCGCTCTCCCCCGAGCCGCACAGAAGAATCACTCTGACCACGCGTCACAGGGTCAAGCTCTGATTAATGATGATTTCTCATTAAATCTCTTCAGACATTGCCGATCTCACCACCTCTGTGCTCCTTTCATAAATCCACGTAGGGGAGAGATATTTCCACCCACAGAGTCATGAAGATCTTCGTCCATAAACAGCAGCGTGCACACCCCACCTGATCTCAGTTACCGGGAGGCGTCGGAATAAGAACCAGTTCATCTTGCATTTAATGCAGCTTATTTGCGATAGAGGCCGTCAGTCGGTGAATAGCTGCCAGTCACGTCGTTGCGTTCGGTTCGGGCGCAATAAAGAGTTGAGTTAAAGCCCTAGATACAGCACCCAGCAAGCATGTTTTGAAGTACTGTGGTCATTCAGCAAGAGGGATTTATGGCCTGCGGTCCATCAGCTCTGATCTTAAAAGGCTGTGATTAACAGTAGAGAGAGTAAAGATGGTCTTGCAGCACTGCTGTAGGCAAACCCTGACAAGGCCATTCCACGCAGAAGCTTTTTACTCGGTCTGTTAACAAGAGGACTCTCTCTCTCTTACACATTGTTTGTGTTTGGTGGGGGGTGGGGGGGAATACATCTCTTTCAGAAGGAAATAAGGCTCTACTTTGTCTTGTAATAGAAACCCGTGCCACAACAGACAAGCAAGCATTTTCTAACACTACATCTGAGGGTGGTTGATATGACCAAAATATTATCTCACAGTATGTGTAATTTTATATCACAGTAACAGTATATATCAAAACAGTTATTCAATGAAAGTGTGGTTTTTAATCCATGTATTAAGTTCATGTGGTGATGATTGTTCGGATATGTGAATTGAGTGCTCTGCAAATGATAGATGCTTTATCACGATTTATGATGATATGCTTTCATCACAATTTTATGATTATTCATAACAAATATATGAAGTCTGGTATCAATGCAAAAGCAGCTTTCTAAACAGCTTTACGTTATGTAACATTTGAGTTAAAAACAAAAGGCTGGAAACAGTACAAGCAATGTTTTAAAACAGTTTGAAAAATGTCTGTATTCTGCTGAAAAACAGATGCACAAGATCAGTATTACACTCAGGTATGTCGCAAGCAATCCGTCTGCTCACGGCACTCACGAGTGTGAAATTAGATCTGATACACTCATTATCTTTTTGCATTGCTAAAAGGTTTTTGGGCGTCGGAACAACTGAAATCTGTCACTAAACTTGTATCACGCTTCCTGTCACAGGTGGAGAGCATGCGGCCCCCGTGACGCATCCGCTTCCCGTGGCCTTCTCCGACCTTCTGCCCCACTTCCTGGTGGAGCCCGATGATGTTTATATCGTTAAGAACAAGCCAGTGACCCTCACCTGCCGCTCCACACCTGCCACTCAGATCTACTTCAAATGCAACGGCGAGTGGGTTCATCAAGATCAGCACCTGATTGAGCGAGATGTGGACCCTGCTACAGGTACCTTTCAAAACAGCCCACTGAGGTCGACTGTGCAGGCGGCTGACCTGCAGCATTTACAAAATGACACTTAAGAACAGGAGGGCTTGTACAGGCAGGCTTTCTCGATATTATGCTCTTTCTTCTTCTGTAGTATAGTACCAGAAAAAACAATGGATTTTCAAAGCCAATTATCAAAATGTCTTTGACCATATTTTATGAGCAAGGCTTTATCTCCGCTCTGGACTTGTCTGTTACATTTGTGAAGTTATGGGTGGCTTAGTTTGGACTGTTGTTTTTATTTTTTATCATTTTTTCTATCTGAGGTAGCAATCAGCAAACATTTAGCTTATTTTTAAACTGTATGCAGTGCCTTCATTGTGATATTATAAAAGACATGATTTATACAATTTGCATTTTTTGCTAATCTTTCACCAAGTAATAACGTTCATTAGCATAACTGTAGGCTGTTTACAGTTGCCAAACAATGTAAAGATCGAAGATCATTCTATGATATAATCACACCTGTGCCTATACATCTTTTAACATTTATATACAACACAATTTATATTTTGATTCTGCAACTTTCAGAACTTTTAGAGAACATTAGCCAATGTTCTAAAAATGTTGCCTGTTAGCTGGATAGGTCCACTCCTAACCCCACCCCTAAACATAGCTGTCCACTGTATGAAAATATCATACAAATTCATATGAATTAGCCGCTAATTTCTAAAATGTTAAATAGTTATGAATTGCCATGAGATTGTGCTGGCAATGTACATACTGTAAATTGACATGTCAATCTAACAATAGAATCACCTATTTCCCAAGAAAGTGCAGCACTGTTTTCCTGCTGTTTTGGGTGGTTTCTGACTTTGAAAAGCAGCTGTATGTTTTTACTTCTCTGAGATTGAATGACACACTGCGCTCAGTCAGTGGTTTAAGTGATGTAGCCAAAGCTGTGGCCATTTTGCTTGGCTTTACCTGTCCTTAGATTGACATGCTGTATTTTTCTGTTATTCTACAGTGTCATGATTGATTGCGATCTGTTGACTAGTACTCATCTCAGCTTTCTACAGACACATTGTTCCCAGCGTCAACAGAATAAGAGAATTTCCTAAAGAGCGCTTGCTCTCTCTCTCTCTGTCTCTCTCTCTCTCTCTGTCTTTGTCTCTCTCTCCCTCACGGGGAGGAGGTGGAAAAGCTTGTCAACGTTCAGTTTGTGTGTTTGTTTAGCGCTCGTTGGCAGATGCAGCGTAGGGATGCGCGTCACGTGTGTGCCAGGATTCAGCAATGATCTGTAACTTAAAACCTACAATTCACAGCGTGACAGCTGATTGGAAGAGCTGACGCGCAGGTGACATCCTGCGGGGGAGCTGCAACAATTTCAGTAGAATGTCGCATTTCTGAAGATGGAGGATATGCTGCAAGGTATTAAAGCAGACAGGCATAAACTCCTGTCATCTGTCTGTAACACATGCACAGACTAGACTATTAGCATTCTGTTTTGTTTGTCGCACAGTATATTTGTTTTATTTATTTATTTAGGGTTCTGAATGCACTAAGCCGCTTTTAAATGTGCACCCAGTTTATTTATTTACTGACGTTCACACCTGCGTGAACTGAATGTGTGTTTTTGACTGCTGTAGCTCACTGTCACCTGATCGTGTTGTCATTTGTCGCTTGTAGGCAGGGGCCTGGCAGCCATTATAAGTTTAACTTCCACTTTTAGAAAATTATTTTCTGAAGTTTCCCTCAACCCTCAACCCTCGACCCCTCCCCCCAAACTCCCCCTTGCTAAAACGGTGCGTTTAAGACCCAGTGGAAGTCTTTGCAAACTGTCACAGTGAAACGAACAAACATGCAAAAGGCTAAACGACAATTAACTGTGCCTTTCATTCGTTTACCTGGCTTTCAGCAAGGTCTACTGGGCGACTGTTGCATCATCTATATTAATATTCATGAGCTGATAAGGTTTATAATCTGCTATCCACTCCACCATTTGAAATAGCTCTATTTCAGTCTTAAACTGAGCCTGAAATGTGTGGCTTGTGCTCAAAAGTCTACAAATGTCACTGAGCTAAAGCAGTTTTGCAAGAAGGTGTGGGTCATAATTCCTCCACAGGAGTGTAAAACAGTTATTAAAAAACTACAAGACTTTGGCTTTGGAAGGGCAGACATTTATTGACTCTAAAGGGGGCGATCACTTTTTCACACTGGTGCAGTGGATGTTATATTCTGTAACGTTCTTTAATAAATACTTGAAATATGAATCTACTTTTGTTTTTGTTTGTGAAGGGTCACTTTTACGCATTTATTTTAGTTGAAGATCTGATGACAGTCGGTGTAAAAATATTCAGAAATATCGGCTTTGGTCAGCACATTCTCAACAGCAGGACATATTAACGACAAAGTGTTTTGTCAGCTTTTAATGGTGGTTGCAGTGTGGCTTCTCTTATTATCTTGAGCATTGCATGACTGTGGTACCTGTCACTGTTTGAATACAATCTTTGCCAAGAGTGAGACAGTACAAGGCCTGCACATGACACCCAATTCCTCTTGCCTCTGTGTTTCTGATGAACGGCCAGCTTTTGGCCAGAGATGAAGGACACACAGATGTCCAGCGGTGTAAGTTTCTAAAGCTACCAACATTGATCTCTCCCAGTTTCCACATTGTGCTGTCAGCAGTGTTCTTAAAAACACGCGACATGAGGCATCATCTCTCTCGTGTGGAGTGTGAAAGTCTGGCCCAGAGTTAAAGTCAGGAAGCTCAAACCTGTGTCAACTGATTGAAGCAGAGGGTACAAAAGAGTTTCACTTGTTTTGCCAGCTTGTGTGCAGAGTAAGTCAGTGTTGTGCGTTATAGTTGTCACGGAGGCCAGACAAGAAGTGGTCGATCGAGAAGTGGTCCCCGTGTAGCGTGACAGAGAACTCAAACGCGGATGCACACGAGTGAGCAGGTTAGCC
>JAZGTJ010001830.1:0-49306 GCA_036877575.1 Botia almorhae
TTAATATTAAAAGATGATTAAAATATGAATATGAGGCAATAGTACAGAATGTCACATTTTGTTATTTGGCTGTTTCTACAAATAAATGTTTGACCAATTTAGAAGAACAGTACACAATTGTGTTTCTAAGATCAGTTGATCAGTTGTGTCCTGTTGCATTGATGAATATGAGGAAGCTGACATCCTCATATTCCGCTACTTCTTGTTTTAAAGACACCAACAATAAAATAGGAGTCAGGGGTAGATATAACAATCATAATTTAAAATTTCGGATTACATTAGTATCAGTTCTTAGTCTAGTACTGCTGGAGTCTTCTGCTCAGAGACCTTAAAGTATATTTAAAGTTGCTTCACACCTACGCCAGTTTGTTTAGATGCTTGGCAAGCTGTAGTAGATTTTGTTTTAAAGCTGCTTGTTTCCTGTTTGCCATAACACACTTTGCGTGATCTTCCTGCCTATATTATCTCCAGCTCTTCCTCTTTCTCCTGTTGCACATCCTCTTTTTTTTCTTTTATCACTTCCCTCTCAGACTGTTAAATGACACAGCTGAGGATTTTAAGCTTTATGCATGATTTACACTACAAACCCAGGTTTTAAAAGCAAATATGTAGGTAAAGCTGGACCTCTGAATGTACAGCCTGTGAATGTGAAAGAGGGCTCAGTTTGTGCATTGGCTTCAGATGGTCCAGATCAATCCTGATTACACAGTAACATTTTTCTCAGCTAACATCTGGGCACTTTAACGCTCTTGAAACATCATTGGTCTAACTGTAGGAAGATTTGTCAGCACAAGCTCAGTATGAGTGGCTTTCGGTGCCCAATCTGGGCATACAGGTTCTTTCTGACCCTTCCTCCCCTCTGGTGTTTGGCACTCCAGATCAATGGTGTAGACATGACAGAGGCCAGGCATGACCAGGCAGTAGCGCTGCTTACTGGCACCTCCCCCACCATCACCCTGCTGGTCGATCGGGACCAGGCCAATGCAGGGGGCGTATCCCCTCGAACACGCCCACATTCCCCCCCTCCTCCAGAGCCTTCTGACTCACCTGAGCAAGAGGAGGGAGGAGACGAGCTCCTTGGAAACCATCTAAGCTGCCCCTTGGAAGATGAGTACCCTATTGAGGTGAGAACAGGACCAAAAGTGTTCATCAGTGTTATGAACAATGCCTTAACATAGCTAATCCAAAGGTTTACATTTGATATATAAAGTTCTCATAGTAGCTTTGTTGTTTTAATGCCTTGCTCAACAGCGAAAATGGTGCACGGTATGAATATTGCCTAGTTGGATGTTTTGTGTTAGAATTGTGTTTTAGCTTTCGATTGGTTAGAAGTCACTGTGTGATTATCTTTCATTTTAATGATCGTCACTCACATGTGTACTGTTGATAAAGACGTGAATCTAAATAAAGAAAGATCTGAATAGAAGATAACATGACCAGAAGTCTTTTACATTTTCATGATGTTATTGCTTGATAACCTAAATTAACAAGTACCGTAAAATTCAGTCATTATTTGTAGTCACTGATCAGAATATTGCAATGCTAGCATTATACTTCCAGTTTTAACAATGATTGATTCCTTTTTTTTTAATTTTCTGCCACAGGAAGTAACACTGATCAAAGCAGGTGGCCCCCTGGGGTTGAGCATTGTGGGGGGTAGTGACCATGCCAGCCACCCCTTTGGAATCAATGAGCCGGGAGTGTTTATATCAAAGGTAAACTATATTCTTTAAGTAATAAGAAGGTAATTGCTGGCATTATGCAGGCCTGTGCCAATGATTAATCCCATGGTTCATTGTCATAGAATCTTTTCCTAAATAAGTTGACTTTGGTCACTCTTGTGTGTGTGTGTAGGTGATTCCTAACGGATTGGCCTCTCAGAGTGGGCTGCGTGTGGGTGATCGGATCTTGGAGGTGAACTCCATTGATCTGCGACACGCCACACACCAGGAAGCAGTTAGAGCTCTGCTCTCCAACAAGCAGGAGATCCACATGCTAGTGCGTAGAGATCCTCCACCTCCTGGCATGCAGGTATGTGCTCAGTCGTTAATATTCTAAAAATCAAAATGTTCTAAAATAATTAGATTTTTAATACAAATCCATAGAATTCTCCTGGCCATATTAACATACAGCAGATATCAAACTTACACTGTGGTTAATGGACCATGACAATTACAATAATGACGATTTATAAATGCACCAAAGCACTTGGGAAAAATCGAAGTTTGTATTCCTGCCTTTTAAAAATTGGAATATTTCACACACCCTTTAATTCAAATTTCCCATGTGTCATTTTATAGGAAATTGTCATTAACAAGCAGCCTGGAGAAAAGCTGGGTATCAGCATCAGAGGTGGAGCTAAAGGCCATGCAGGCAACCCCTTAGACCCCACAGACGAAGGCATCTTTATTTCCAAGGTAACTATCAGAATTCAAGCAATCCTACCTGTTTCCTCAAAACAACACAGTCAGGCTGGCAGCACCTTTGTTTTTAATTTTGGATCTTTGTATTGTAAGTAAGATGATCTGTGTAAGTTCCTATTGTACTTGCAAGTTCTTGAACTGTTTCTCTGTTGTTTTGTATAGGTGAGCTCCAGCGGTGCAGCTGCACGAGATGGGCGCCTGCAGATGGGCATGCGTATTCTTGAGGTGGGCAACAACAGTCTGCTGGGTATGACGCACACGGAAGCTGTGAGGGTCTTGCGTGCCACTGGTGATTCCCTGGTCATACTTGTGTGTGATGGCTTTGACCCAAGAAATGTTTCTGGCATGGAGGTGAACATCTAAGTTACTCAGCTACTTAGGTGTTGAAAACATGATCTGCTGTAGCATGCAGAACAGGTCCAAATGGTTTTATATGTGTCTATATATAATATTTACATTACATTTGATATTGACTCATTGGCTGTGTTTTCAGGCATCTCCTGGCGTTATAGCAAACCCATTTGTGGCAGGTATTGTTCGAAAGAACAGTATGGAAAGTATCTCATCAGTAGACAGAGACCTGAGTCCAGAAGAAATTGACATCTTGCAAAAGGTGAGACCCAGCCTCCAACACACAGCACAATAGCTGCAAATGGGTGGATGGAATCAACACCAGTCTGCCTGTTTTTCTGCAGGAGGTGGAGATGGTGAGGGAGACGTCACAATGGGAACGGGAGGAGATGGAGAAAGTGGTGAGTGATTTTTCTGTCCTAATTCTGACTATTGTAATATAGCAACAGTGATTAACAATTTTAAAATACTGAACTCTAAAAATTGCCTTGATAACTTGCTAATATATGTGGATCTGTCCTTTCTTTTGACCTTTCTGTCCCCAAACCCCTCTGAATGTTCCTGGTCGCTGCATTTCAAACACCACGTCTTTATTCAATTCCATTCACTCCTTTTTTCAAATACATTCATGGGTCTTTGTTTCCCTCATCCCATCATTGCATTGTACTGGATTGTGTGTGTGTGGGGGCAAAACATGGAATTGTGTGTGTGTGTGTGTGTGTGGGATTGGTGACCCTGACCTTCCACCCCCCTCGTCCTTACCCTCCCTCTTTTGGTAAAGGAGCGTATGCGCTTGGAGCGTGAGGAGGCAACTCGCTTGCTAGAGGAGGAAACTGAGGTGAGGCCATATGCCTTCCCTGTCTTTGGCCCTCAGTGGGGCTCCAGGACCAGAACACTGGACCAACAATCACCATAAACACAAACTGAGATATGAATTACATCTGAACCCCTGAGCAGAAGGGCACAGAAATCTTCTAAAGGGCTTTTGGTCCTCAAAATTTAATGAAAAAGTCACTGCAAGCTGTTAGTATAAAGAGAGAAAAAGGGCCATGTTTACTATGATCACTTTCATTGTCTCTTTCTAACCCTTTTTTACAGAATTTGAGCACTGGACCATTAAAACTGGACTACAAGACACTGGCAGCACTACCTACAACTAGTCTACAGAAAGTTAATAGAGTAAGTTCTTGAATGTAAAAAGCATCAAGCTGTTTGAAAGACAGCTGCACCTCTGGGAACCGCAGTTTTACTTTAACTGAACGTCTTACTGGAACACATTCACAGTATCATACTGTATCAATTAAACATTTTCTTAGTCAAGAGAACACATTTTTTCTTGACTAAGTTGTTTCACTTTGTTACTGAGTTACTGACCATCTCAGTACAATCATTGGAATTGGTGACGTTTTTGCATTTTTGAGGAATAGCTACAGGATTTGTCAGATTGGATTTATATTTTGTTTTGTAAAAGAATAAACAAATAAGCCAAATAATTTAAGGGCCAGAGGATATGTACAGCATTGTGAATGATACTATATATAGTTGTTACCTATAGATGTGTCTACTGGTTGTAGTGGTTTTCTAAAACATTGTCAGGTCATGCTCTACATTTTCCAGTAATGCTTCTTGTACTAGTACTGCCAAAGGTGAGGCAGTCCAGCTGCTTGCAAAAATGTTCAGCAACACCGGTCTTGGATGTCATTCCTACCATACCACTGACAAAATAAAGATTGTAGCTGCTGGTGCTTGAAATGGAGGGGTGGGAGGGGAGGGGCGTCTGACAGCTGACAACAGTTCATTCAGTTCTTTTAAATAATAGTAATGCTGTGAGCTGATTGGGTAAGCTGTTCAACTAGTGGGTGTGGCTATCTAAGATACAGGATTTATAGTTGATCTCAGTGTCTTGAAAGTGAAGTTGTTTAGAGTCAAGCAGCTTGGAATCAGCACAGCTCTTGTTATCTTACTGTAAGTGTATTTCAGCTATTACTTTTATACTTTGTCTTTTCTGTACTCATTCATTCTTTTACTTTCTTCACTACTGCATTGTCGTCCGAAGTGTTTTTTAACTGCGTATATAAAGCGCTTTTTATTATTATTTAGTCTGAATACTGAAACAATATTAATAATACTCTTTGGTAATTATCGTACATGGAGTTAGTGTTAAGTAAGTAAATTGTATAACAGTAAAAAAAATGTCCTTCATGCAGTGAGATTTGGGAGAAAAAAGATATTTCCGAGTGTTGTCAAATTTTACCTCATGATACTGTATCAATATTCTCATTTCGAGAAAAATATTGTTAGTTACATTAGTAACTAACAATAACTACTATATATAATAATAACTACTAACAATAACTAACTGTTAGTTAGTTATTGTTAGTTCATTTTTAGTTACATAGTTATATTTTTCACATTAATATTTTTGGCAATAGGAAAATTGACCCCAGATCTGTGGGGTCTTTGCAAGTCTCTGAAAAGGTGACATTTTGAAACACTAAATTATTCCTATTTAATTCAAATTCAGACTTAAAATGAAATAGCAATGTCTGTATTGCACAAATCAATATACCAGATGAAACTAATTGAATGAAAGAGCATCCCGATATTATCCGTGTCCCAGATATTGATGTAATATTGTATAAGCGGGTGCTGATTACCACCCTAAACTTACACTGATTTAATGCCTTCAGTGGTGTTAGTTAAGATAATGTAACAAATACAGTGTTTGCTGTGTGCATTTCAAGCCTTGTTATTCATGGTATTGAGCCTTGGGATATTCCTTGTCCCTTTGTAAGCATTTTTAGCCTGTGTGTCTTTTTTAGGAATGTCTAACCTACATAGCATTAGCAGCTGTTTGCAAAGTCAAGTGAGGAATGGAAAGGGGGTTGACTGATGTTAGACAGGGACGCACTAGCACACGGCTTTGAGCCACACGTTATTTGTAGCATATGAAGAGCGGTTCCATCAGTCACAGCTATTTATGGAGAGCGGTTTGTAGAGCAGTCTGTTTTATCTGCACAAGAGCTTTTGAGTGAAGCCTTTATCAGAACGAGACCGTAAGTTGTACAAGACGGGCACATCTTAAGGATCAGATTGTGCAGCTTATCTCCAAAAAGTGGCCTTTATTACTTAATGTTGTATGATTTTAATGTCACATCTGTTGGTAAAGCCACATTTGAATGTCCCTTTGATCTGTTAAGAGAATATAGTTTATAAGAGAATAAGTGTATAATACTCTGAAGTTATGTATTCTACAATGTAAATATACATTTTGGCATGTTGTGATAATTTATAGTGTATATGTTACATTGCACACATTTGATATTTTCTAAAGGGCTATTAAAATTAAACTGGCAGATGTAATTTATGAGAGTGATTGGTTTAGATTAGAGACGTCAAAGTCAGTATTTGTCCACACAGATGAATTGAGATTTTGAGTTATATACTGTATACTGTATGATACTCCAGTCTGAATGTTACTGAGGCGTAATCTCTAGGATCAAGTTACTGTGTATTGTGAGATTTCCCAGGATGATGGGATAGCTGTATTTAGCTCCTCACTCATTCGAATCTGAGTGACTGGTAGATTCTTGTGACTTTCATATGGCTATGACTCTTCTCAACTCAATCTTTTTGACTGACTCTCACTCCTTCTCATTTCACTTGATATATTTTCCTCATTTCCCTGTTCCTTTTGTGTATCATAGTTGCTCTGCTTTGTGTCTTTTTCTGTCTGACTTTATTTCTCCCTTTTGTCTCGATCACTTTTTCTCATTCCTCAGTTTTCCTCCTCATTTGCTACGTTCGCCCCAATGGAGGCTGCCATGCCAGCTGGCCCTGTAGACCCCCTGGGTTTTGAGAAGGTTCATGCTTCTATGTACCAAGTAGAACCCGCTGTCCTCCCTTCATCTACAGCCTGCCCAGTCACAAGTCTGGCGGCTTCCAAACAGCCCCAAGCCTCCACACAGGTCCCCCTCCCAACTGTAGGGTTAGCTGAAGAGGAAGAAGCTGAAGAGGAATGTCTTGTGGATTCTCAGCCAATCTGTTTTAGTGAAAATCCCTTCCTTGTGGCCAATCGCAAGAGCAAAGGCCACCCTCCTGAGCAGCGCATTTTATCAGGGCCACCTGTGGGTTATGGCAGGAATGGGCAGCTGCAACCCTGGTTGTACAGCAAGGCAAGCAGCCTTGGAGAGTGTTTTTCGACTGAGTGTGTTTTCTGAGCACGCATGGTGTGTCATCTGTAGATACTTCGAGTAACATACCACCTCAATTGCAAATGTCATCCAAAGATCTGTGCAGACAGCTGAGTTCGATTTGACAGTTATCTTTAAAAGCATCTTTAAAAAACTGCGATGATTGATGTACATCTATAAATAAATTTCCTATGTTTAGAAAATCGTGGGAAGCTGGCCATTTAAATGACACAATACTGAAATGAGACCGTATTGTGATATGCAAATGCCGGTGGTCTTTAGGCATTTGAACATAATTGAGGAACTGAGAATGCTCTGAATGTGAACTCAACAGGTGTTAAATAAAATAGGTGCAGGGGTAAGACCACTCACCATTTAGAGGAACATAAAACTTAATTTAAAATGTAAAGTTTAAAATGTATGTCTGTCTCAGTAGCATGACAGTAATCTGAAAACTTCTCTAAACAGAAACATCTGTTTGGAAGAAAGTGTTTTTATGGCATCAGTATTTGATTTTGGATGATCTGTCACCTAGTACAACAAATTTGTGACCAAGCATGCTATAGACTAAGCAATATAACAGCTGCAATGTGTAAGCCTGATAAACCTGCTTAAGGCACTTGCTTATGATTTGATATGAATGTATTCATGTAATCAAGATTAACCACTACCATTAAACTGCATGTGATAATTTTTTAGAAGTGCAATACTCGGTTAGACCTAGTTTTATAAACCCTGCTTATTGGAAATAGCACCTCATCTTGATTTGTGAACTACTTTATAACATTGAGCAATTGTTTTTTTACTGGTGGTTGTTACATGTTGTAATGATGTTTTTATTACTGTCCCTCAGGCTTCATCATCTGAACCTCTCAGGATTGACAGTCCTGTTCGAGATTCAGCACATTCTCCATACAACTCACAGGTCAGTTCAGTTTCAAACCAGATTCAACTCCTTTTCAGTTCAGTTTCAAACCAGTTTCGGTTTAATTTCAAAATGGTTTTAACCTTATTTTCACCACCAACTATTGTTTTGTCATCTATTTCTGCTGCTTTAAAGCTTTTTCCAGGAGAAGGTTTACACAATTTTGTGCTGTCAAAGTGTCTCCTCTACGTTAAGCCCAAGGCTTATTTAAAATTTCCTGAAGGTCATGAAGGTTATGTTCTGGTTGATGGTCTTTGCCATCTCCCCCTCATGACGTTCCCTCTTTTTTTCATCAGTCTCACAAATCTTCCTCAGTGATTCTTGGAAGAGAGGTTCGATATGTAAGTGGGCTGACTAGCCCTTGTATGGCGCGCTCAAGCTTTATTTGGCTTTGCTTTAGATGTTAAGAGAGGAACTGCATGGAGCTCTGCTGCAAAGAGTATGGCAAGCAGGACATGCTCAATGAATCACTTGACTGTTGAAGTGCCTTCGTTTAGAGTTTTAACGGAATAGAGCAACTGAACATGTGAATGCAGCTTCATAAATTAACAATGTGTGTTGCTCTGTATGATTCTTCAGAATCTGAATCTTAATGGTTTTTCCAAACCAAAGCCTCCGTCTCTTTTAACTCCCTTTGGCAGAGGCTCATTGTTACATACATGAGATGTTGTTTGAATTTAGAAACCGAAATGTAAATATCTTCCACTGATTTATATCCTTTTTATATTTTTGCTCTTTTGTGTTACAGTCAAACATTCATTTTCCCTCAAATGGAAACACCAAATATAATTCATCAGTGAGTTTTCAAAAATGTAGATATCTTGTGCATTTAAATTGGACTGAACTGGAGACAACTAAAGTTAAAGCTAAAGTTATGAGAAAATTTGCATTTGCATTAGCATTAGCATTATTGTTTAAACCTCATGTCAAATACAGTTATCGTCACTTGCTTTGATAAATGTTACTGTATAGCCTTCATGTTTTCACCTCAACTGTCATCTCTTAATTTCCTGGATGGCTGATTGTTAAATTTGTTGATTGACTGTCACTTTTTTTTTCTTTTAAGACCAAACCTGGTGCCATCCAGCCTCTCTCTCGGGTTCGACCACCTGCGTCTCCAGCCAGTCAGGATGGCCACAGCAGTCCCAATCCTTTTCAGCATGGTCTCTCTCCCATCAACTCCCAGACCACTGTAAGATCCATCACCACTGTCTGAACCCTAATTAGGCTCCTCCTTCCATCCTCAGCTGCTAATGCCTAAAGACCAACAGAGCTCTCTGCAACTGTTGTATTTTTATGTATTTATTACATGGTGTGATAATGTTAGCCTGTGAAGCCTTACAAACTGTCACACCATTTTTCAGTTGATAAGATAAACACTTATCAACTCGAAAGCATTTTAGACTTTTCGCTGCAAGTAACATTGTGCCTGTTTTCTATCAAGATACCTCTTTTGGATTTTTTTTCCTTTTCAAATCACACAAACCACATCATTTGCACAGCAAGGTTTACGCTCACATCTCAGGATACCGGTGTAAACCAAAATATCACCCAAAGTCAGTTGGCCCAATCATCATAACCATAGACCTCCTCATAAACTCTCCTCACTCCCCATTTTCTCTCCACACTCCATTTTCCATCCACACGAATCGGCTGTATGTGATCCAGCCACACATTTTCCTCTTGTGTTCTGCCTTAGCTGCCCTGTCTCTCATTGGCTGTTCCATCCTTTTTGTCCTCTGTCTGTTTCTCTACCCCCCTTCCCAACTCCTCGGCCCTCAACCCCCCGACCCCTCGTACAGCCTCGTGTCCCATCCCCTGAAACATCAGAGGGATTCCCCATCAATATCAAGCAGGTATATAAGGCCTTCGCAGCTGTGCCACACTCTCTGGCCGTTTTGGAACCCCCGCAGGTAGAGCAAATGCTCCTCAAGGTTGTGAGCATGTCGTGGTCCCCCCATCATCCAGTGCTTGGTCACTCATTCTTTGAGAAGTTCTCCCACTGGACTTTGTTCCATTGGGATCTTGTTTCCTATTGGCTGTCATTGTGCATGAGTCACTCACATGGTGGTGTTGATTTTATGAGCTCATCTCACAGGGACACTAATGTGCATCATTATCATCACTTGGTTGATGTTTCTTAATTTAATCTTGTGACTCCTTGTGGTAAAAAATCCCCTTGTCTCACTCAGGTCTTGTGTTTGTAACTTTGTATTGTGTATGTGTATATAACAAGTTATTTTTAATAACTTTGTTTTTAATAAATGGTATTTATTGTCATTCATGTTTACTCCTCTTTGTAGGATTTGTATGCTCAGAGGAACAATGTCAGTGCAAAACAACCATCTCCAGAGGTATGTCTTCTAGAACTAGTCAAATACATTTTTTCATTAACTATTATTGTATGCCCCTGACGCTTGAAGGACTAGACATAATTGTAATTTTTAAGTAAACTGTTCCATTAACCCTTGTGTGGTTTGTATTGTCTCCATGACAACTAATACCAAGGATACTATATTGTTTGCAAGCATGGTGCTAATAAGCTGTACATAACGGCTCTTTCAGCCTGAGTTGAATAATGAGGTGTTTGAGGATGAGGGTGGTGTCAACCCTCGTCCCTCGCTCACCTTCGACCGCCGCGAGTACAGGAGCCTGGCAGCTGTGCCACGCCTGTCTCGCCCCTCAGTGGACCAGAAGGTACCCAGCTCATCTCCAGCAGAACTGTGCCTGATACTTTGGATTCCTTTTCAGCGTTATTGGTGGTGGTGCCGGTGTATGTGTTGCTTCGGATCACAGAAACAGAAATATCTTGGGTTTAATGAAAGAAACAGGATCTGCTGGTGACAAAGCATGAGTTTCGCTAAAGGAGGAATGTAATCATGTGTAATCAATGTGTTCAATCAAGTGTTTTTGATTTTTTTTTGAATTATGATGCAGTCTGACTCAACTATAGATAATTCAGATCTTTTTGCAGCGGCAGCAAATGCATCTTAATCATCGCATTATCTTGGTGGTGGCTCAGCAAAGATTTGAGCTTTTGTGCAAATGTTGTACATTCTGAAAATGTTCTGAGTTTCAGAACCTCACGGGAGCTTCTGTTGCATGTTGAATGCATGTAAAATTTGGGCGCATGAAAATGTTGCATCGCACCTTTGCTAAAATTTAAATGGCCCTCTCTCTGTCTCGCCCAGACACCCACCTCTTTGGGCAGAGATAGCCCGGAACAGCGCTCCTTCAGAGACAGACAGAAGTATTTTGAGATTGACGTGAAGCAGCAGACTCCAGAAAATAAACCTAAACCTCGCGTCTCACTTGTGGGAGAAGATGACTTGAAGAAAATGAAAGAGGAAGAAGGTTTGTGCCTTGATGTTGAAACGATTACTTTGAAACTGCGATTTCTAGCACGTAACTGCCATTTTACACTATGGTTGAGTTTGAATCATGCTAAGTTGCGTATGTTTGTGTGCATTATTGCAACCTTCCTTAGCAAAGAAAATTGAAAGGGCACGAGAGTATATGCTTGATGAAGATGAGGAGGACGAGGAGGAAGATCTTGCCAAGCAGGTGGCGGATATGAAGGCCCATGGAAAGGTTATTCTAGATGGTGTGGAGTACAAGGTGGAGAGCTTAGGAAGCCACGGTTCACCATCTCCAAGGCAGTGCGCCACGCCACCGAGCTATAGTGCCACACCTCCCAGTCACTACAGCAGCTCAGGGTGAGCTACACTTTTGCTGATCCTTTTGTGAGCCAGTTTCCACTTTGTTCCATGATATTAGGTTTGCATTACAGATTCTAACGAGCCTTAAATGTAAAACAGCATACATGCAGTATCTCTTGATACAATCTCTACTGAGATTTATGAGATTGATACAATCTATGTACAGATTGTGATAAGACTGTATCTTCTATTCAGCCCTTCCTCTGTGGATGGTAAAGGAGATTCTCAGCGGAATTCTGTGGAAGACAGTTTCCGATTGGAGCAGAGACCCAATTCAATGACGGGGTAATCAACACTTACCATTCAAGCTGAAGAAATGGTCTATCTTTTGTGCGATTTGAACTATTTGACCAGTTATTTGTCTTGACAGTTTGATCCCAGTTTATCCTGGTGAATCCGCGGCCCCCATTCGTACGGCAAAAGCAGAGCGCAGGCATCAGGATCGGCTGCGCATGCAGAGCCCGGAGCTCACAGTCGCTGTGGACAGGGATCTTTCACCTGCTGAAAAAAGAGCCCTGGAGGCAGAGAAGAGAGCCATGTGGAGAGCAGCTAGGTACGGTAGCCACAGAGCATGTGGTGGTGTTCATGGCAGGGCTGCAGTTCCCTCTTTATCCCTGTTTAGTTATGCTTTCCTCAGGAACTGGAATTTCCAAGTTGTGGAATTTCCTTAGAATTTTCTTGTTGTGGTTGTTCGGTTTCTTCTTCCAAGCTTTAAATAAACCCTTATTCTGTCTCTGTTCCTCTGTCCTGAGGAACAGGGCTTTCAAAGACATTCCAATTTTTGGAAATTAAGATTCCTGTGGCATTGGGGAGACCAGGTCTAATGTACTGTTTACCCCAGTAAATATTTATTTTCCTGGGTAACTATATATTCAAACAATATAATTGGTCAAAAAATATATAGTTCATTAAATATTTACTGCTGTGGGTTAGGAGTCAGACATTTGTTCAATTAGACTTTTGACTTCAAACCTCACAGTTTGTATTTCATATAAATGAGAGGAAACTCTTGTCGGTTAGCCCTATCCAGCCCTCTAAAGGTGCTCATGGCTCTGAGTTGAATCTCAGTATTTAGTGACTATATTTTTAAGATAGACAACCTGTGGATTTGTCTTTGATGGCCCTGGATTTCAATGTAAACCTTCTCGTCTTAATCTTTACTTTCCTCTGAGTTTTTCGTTTCATCTCCACCCCTTCCTCCCTTTCCTCTTCTCTGTTTTCCCACCCTTTGTCCTGTCTACTTTCTTATTTGCTGCTCCCAAGGCCTTATGGTCTAGAGGAGGATGTAAGGCAGTATGAGCAAGACCTGGCTAAGCGGCTCTACCAATCCCGTGTGAGGGCATCACTAGGCAGTGCTGCAGCCCCTCCCACTTCCTGCTCCTCTTCTTCCTGTCAGCCCAGGTCTGCCCTTAACAGCCAGAAAGCATCATGGGATCTTAGCACTGATGCTTGACACTGCTTGTGGACATATATATTGTTTGAAAGCATATTGTATACTTTTTGTTTGGGGCTAATCAGTTAGAGGGTACAGATAAAATGTATTATTGTGGCTTTATCTGTGGGACACTGCACGTGTGCATTTTTTTTGTAGCCCTTCCCCCGGTTCAACCCCTGCAGTTTTGCAGCACACTCCTCTCCCTCTTTTCAGTCTTCTATTCATTCACTTTTGGCTCTTTTTGTCCTATTAACAAGTGGTTTTCTTTAAGTTGCCTGCAGTTGTTATTAGAGGTGCACTGAAACTGTGACCTACCAAAATTTTGAGATTTGTTACTTTTATAAGAGAGTTATTCTTGAATTCACAAAAAGGAAAAAAAATAACCTAAAAACACAAAGAAATATTTGACAGCATTTTTTTACATGGCAGAATTGTATGTCAAATTAGGTGAAATTATAAACAAAAATAAATAAGATATCAGCAATGTCTGGTTCACAATGCAGGTTATTTTGCTAAAAAAAAGGCAGACTTGCACAAAAAATTGCATTTTGTTGGAAAGTTTTTGCCTTTTTTGTTTGCAGTATGCATCAGACGTTCATTTTTGTGTCGTATAAGGCTAATATGAATTCTGATACGGCAAAGTTTGTCAGAGCTAATGTTTATGGCTTTAGTCTGCATCTCACAATAAGAGCAAACATTAGTTGGCTGTTATTCTGAGTAACAACCTTGATGCTATCAACAGTCTTGACCTGTCAGTGCACTTCTAGTTATTGTCTTTCCTTGTCATAGCTTTTGCTCATGTGTATAACAGCATCCATATGTTTTTCTTGATTAACCAGTATGCACAGCGCGCCATAGATTGCTCTCCTGCATGTCTCTTACTGTCTCACTCCATCTCACTTCTGTCTCTGCAGGATGAAGTCTCTAGAGCAAGATGCTTTGAAGGCTCAGATGGTCATTGCCAAGTCTAAAGATGGAAAGAAGCGTGGAGCCCTGGATCAGCTGTCAGAGTCACCGTCTCCTGCCCCCACACCATCTCCTACACCCATGGATGGTGAGGAACCTGTTTGTCTTCATCAGAACAGCAATAACATAATGCTGGACATACTGCTGTTTTCTGTCAGTGCTTCATTTGAGATCGTTTTCTTTAAGACTTGTGGTATGTGTTTTGGAATAAATGTATCATTTTTTTCTTAAACAGATCTTAGTCCACGGACAGTGACCTCACCAGGAAGACTGGTATGAGACATTTGTGTTTTGGTTGTGGTTTCTTGAGTTTAGTACAGCGTAGATCACCAGTAACAGTATTTTGGTTGACTAATGTTTGCTGTAGTATTTTAAGTTCCTCTAAAGTCATTCTTTATGTTCATCTAACAGTCATATGCATAACAAGTAGAGCATCATTCATGAACCTCTTTTATCGATTTTCTTTGTTGTTCTTCCTTTCCTGTATCTCTCTCTCTCTCTCTCCACCTGTATTTTCTGCTTCAATGCTATTTCACACTCTCTGTCCTTTCTTTCATCCATCCTGCCATCTCTGTATTTTGCAATGTAAACATTTCCCACTCTTTCGTTCTTTTCCGTCTTTCCACTGCTTATGCCTGTTTGCTATCCTTTTAGTCCCTGTCAGAAAAGAAGTTTGACTACCGACAATTCGCTGCCATTCCTTCTTCCAAACCCGTTTACGACATACAGGTATTACCTGCATGCAAAACGTCAAGGATTCCAGCCTGCCCGAACTTCTTGACCCTCTCCTGTCCTCCTGGCTTTCCCTGCTCCCCTGCTTCTCCACTTCCTGGCCCCTCTGATAACTAGTTAACACTATAACAGGGGCCCTGTACTTGCCAGAGCGGCATGGTCATTCTTTTACTGCAGCTTTGAGCCGTCATTCTTAATCTTACCTGTCTGCAATTTGGTTTAGTTTTTGGCTTCAAAGACCATTTCACAGCTTAATACACACATGCTGTTCTTAATCTACTTACATTGAGTACCATGTGCTTCTCGTCTTGGTATGGTGATGTTGTGTAAAGGTGGGGCTTACAGATTGGTCCATGGGCTTTGGTCTTGATACAGAATGTGGGATACATACTAATACACTAAAACGCTCAAAAAGAATAGAAACTTTGCATTTGAGCTTTTAACTTCTCAAAACCCTGCCTCCACTCACTGTACAGCCCCACAAAATCAACTTGAAACAGCTGCTTTAATCATACATTCAGCCAAACTGAGGCATGTCTGTGAGGGAAATATCTTTACCCCTTTGTACAGCTCTGGGTGAACTTAAAGGCAGAATATCAGAACTTTCTCTCATTTTCTCGATACTAAATTAAGCAAAGGAGCTGAATGTAGCTGTTTCATGTGGTGTCACTGGGAATGCAGGGGGTCACGGAAACAAAGGAATGTTGTTTTTCATGGTTTTGATGTTTTGTTGGTTGTTTCTGGATCTTTGGAGGGGAAGATTGGGTATGTGGGGTGAGGTAATTTGTTTTTGTTTTTAATGTTCTAATATCTCTTATGTGGTAACAGAACAAAAGATCTTTAAAGCGTAGAGACTGTTATTTATAAAACCAAAGCCGTTGTAGTTGTTTGATAAATAGCTGTATTAACTGTAATAGGGTATGTTTCTCATAAAATATACAGTACAAAGTGGCATGTAGCTGCATTCAAGCAAAGCCACAGTCAGAAAATGAATTGGCGATTTCCAATATTCTGTTTGGTGGCCTTTTGAGATTGCTGTGATTTGACTGTTGAATATGAATGTTTGTTGTATTCATGTGAGTTACTGCAGCACCTTCACTCAGACTACAAAAGGTCTTGGTTTCATTCTTTAGACTAATTTATTCCTACTGGGAGAACAGCCTATAGTTTGCCTTGAAATGATAAATTAGACCAATTAGTTTGGGCTCTGCTGAGGTGTATTTTCATCAGGTAGAAGTGAAAAGAATTTGCCAGAAAAACATGTTTTGGGTAGGGGTGAAGGTTTCTACAGCATGCCTGTGTTTTAAGTGTTTGGAGAGAGTGTTCTGTAATGTTTAAGATGATTCGATGAAAAGCAAAACATGGTTTTAAGATTTCTTCCATGTCTTACCATACATCAGACTATAAAAGGTCTCTGATATCCTATCTATGAAGTCCTTGTTGTGGCTGGGCTTTTATTAGGCAACTCATGCCAACAGAGAAACATGAGGCATCCGAAGTGGATATGCACCTGACACCGCAATTATTGGCCGAATAACCTTATGGTGTCACTGCTTGATCTCAGGACTGTGCTTAAGTTCTAAAGCTCTTTTAGTCTAGATGGCTCTAGTAATCATTTTATTTAGTCTGTGCTTTCTGATTGGGTAAAGGTCAGGTGGTGTTTCTAAGAACAGCTTTATGGCTCGTATAATTGTTGTAAATTCCAAAGCAGCAAATATTTAAATTTCCCTTTTAGATTCAATGAGAAAACGAAATGTTTACACAAGCATGTAGGCAATGTGTTATTCTTCAGATACGTCCTTTCCTAGTCTTATGCCCTGTATCTCTCTTGCAGTCCCCTGGTGCAACAGATGACATGCGCTTTATGGATGATGCCTCCAGTAACCCAGGTATAATCTTAAAAATGTGTGCCTGTCAATGCTGTAGTCTCCACATATATTTTAAAGCACAGGGTATTTTGTGTGCTGTGTTCACATGTACACAGCTTACAGTTGTTGTCCTCCTAAAACAGGCAACTTCCTTGGATAAGTGGTCGTCTTATATTGGTAGGAGTTCTGTGTTTGTGTGTGTGCGCATATGCCTTGGTTGCCCTAAAAAGATGCCTTATGTAGTGCACTTGCCCAGCCTTATGATCTACAGTTTATTATAAAATGTATCGGCTTCAGATGAGCAGTGGGTTTCTCTGTGGGTTTTTAATTCTTTAACCTGTTTAGGGAAAAATCAAGGTCTCTTGATTAAAAGTTAAACCAATTTTTTAAAATGTGTATTCTAACATCTGGAGCATGTTTTAGACTGTAACACCAGCTTCACTACTTGATTTGCATGCGAGTTACTCTAAATTGTAATGTTAGTGCTCCACACAACAACCTCACAGTAAAGTAAGCCAATGATATCTCACAGCCAGACTGATTGTTAAGTATTATGAAAGATACAAACAGCTGCACTTCTGCTTGACCAAGCAGTTTGTCAATAAACCCTTAAGTAATTGTTCATAGTCATTTATCTTTCTCTGTACTGAAGAGATTGTTTCCTAACAGGAAACATCAGAACATTGGCTAACGTCCTCTAAATGTTCTGTCAAAAACACTCTTGCAGTAATGTTAGTAGAATGTTTTATTTTATATATCATCTTCAAGCAATAACATTAATACAACATAAAACTAGATGTTTTGAACATCCTTAAAACTTTCAAATTAATAGAATTGTAAAAAATATCATTTTAGTTACATAATGGAAATGTTAGGGAAACTTACACTTGTTAGCTGAGAACATGTCATTTTTGCAGCCTGCATGATTACATTTCTAAAAATTGGTGAACCTGTCCTTTGTGCAACAGGAGATTTGTTATCTCCTCGCATCTTAGTATTTATAATGGTGAATTTAATTAAAGACTATCATTGTGCAGTATTCTTTAAGTACCTGTGTGCTTCTACTGTAACTTTGATAGCAGTGTGCTCAAAACTTTATTAGTGCTCTGCAGGATTTTTCTGCATGGTGTGCAGCTCTCCCTATCAGCTTCCCAAACGAATGGCTCTTCTGATTCACTGCTTTTGCAACTCTGTTTATGGATCTCAAACTAAAAATCTACATCCATGAGAATAAACAAAAACTTAAGACTTAAGATTTCGAACTAGCTGCTGTTGCTTACAGTAATATACAGTAATTAAAATGAAACTCTAAGTTTCACTTTCATTTTAAAATTTCAGATTTCTGTTCTCACTTTGGGACAGCAAAATTATTATTTTCAGTGGGTGGAGATGCGCTTTACATATGCAGTGTCAAAGATGTCAGCTCCTCGTATACTGCAAATATTTAATATTTTGTTCTCTTTTATTTTACAGTGTCCGTTTTAGATACAGGGGTTCCTATGGTCACCACATCTGCTCTGGAGGAGATGGCTCTCTACAGTAACAAGCGCAAACTACGACAGGGTCGCCGCAGCCTGGAGGCCCCAGTGCCCACATAACCGCACTTTCACACACTAATGCATTTGAACTGTGAAGATAACATACATAGTGATAATTTAATGCTGAGATGTCACATGACATAGAATGCTCAGAAATGCACATCCGTACACAGATATTAAACCACTCTTATTTCAGTGCCGACCACCACAATACAGATAAGGAGAAGAGCTAATGGGCAAACAGACTCTTTTCTCTAAAACAGTAGTCATGCCTTTTTAGATGGCTTTGAAAAGGTTTCCTCATATTTTGCTAGAGGAGGTCCAGGGGATGGGTGATTCATTGTCCGGCCGCTACACTTGTTTTAACCCATATTTCTGTCTGTACATGTTTTAGAAACAGAATTATTTTCGGTGATTCTGTGGATTTCCTTTAAACACTATGGAACCTCTAGGCATAAAAATGTTCTGGAAAAATGTTGAAAGGCCAGAAAAATAGATTTTTAACTGTTAACGTTTTGGGATTTAGTTTCAAGACAACATTCTGCTACCTTCACTGCCCCATATGAGAGACTTTTGCCTTTATTGTTTTAATTCCCAATCAGAAAAAGTTTTTATTACTTCTCAAATATAATTTATTAATGTATTATACTGTTTTTAATCTATGGGAATCCATAACAATAGAGGAACACATTGTGGCTTTTTGTAAGATAATTACTTGTGATTTTGGATGAAATTTTCTTTCATGCAACATTCAGCATTGACAAATGGGGCCTTGGCATAACGCTTTATTTCCATTTTGTAACCATATCAGTTTAAAAAAATTTTGTTTAAAAGATGCAAATGAATGTAAGATTTTTGAAAGGTTTCATTTTACCCTAGTTAGAGATCTGTAATCTGTATTATACCATAGCATAAAAACTGACCTACTGTATGTTAGTAGCGTCATTCTAAACCTGTTGAATACATTTCTAGTCTTCCTGTACTCGACTAGGAGAGTCAAATGAAGTGTGTAACGGCTTCAGAAAGAATTCATGGACCTTGTTGTACATGTGTATGTTGAGTCATTCCCTTTGATGCATGAAGTGGCCAGAGTGGAAAATTTGACACTTTGACAAACAACCACGTCATATCACAGACCATTATTTGCCAGTTGTTGCCTCGCTTCTCCATAATCATATGGTACCATTTTTTAGCGCTGGGATTGGGGGATGTATAATTGTTTGACACCATTTGGTGTTTGTTAACACCCATAAATCTCACTTATGTATGTTCTCTATGTTTGGGACGTTACCCTTACAGGTGTGTGAAGGTAGTAGATGTTACATTGTTTTTCACTTTTTCTAATTTACATTTTAACTAGTTAAAAAATGAAAGCCACTGAAAAGCTCATTGTGTGAATAATGTACAAAAATCAGAGTTTAATCTGAGCCTTTCTGCCCCAAGGCCAAACTAATGTCTGGAGGGGGTAGAGGATTCTGAGTCGTCCCTGTGTGTATTGGCTTATTGCAATATTGCAACTTTTATTTTAATCCTGTGAGAGGAAAACAACAGACATTTGTTACCCCTTCAAATTCATTTTTCTGTTCGCAGACCAATTGTTCATAACTTTAGCTGCCGTTAACAGTGATCCAATGACCTGTCAGTCATATGAAATTGTTCTTTATTTTTAATTTTACTAATCTTAGCGTTCGGGTTGCTCTCATTGACTGAAATTCAGTTTTGGTTAATAACAGTTTGGGAATGGCTAATCATTGTATTTTTAAAGGCATAGTTTGAGGAGAAAACAGTTGGTTTCTGTAACCAATGGGATATTGGGATTCACTACATTTTTGCATTATCAGAGCAAAAGAGTTTGATGTCTTTTTTAATTTCTTGATGTTATTTTGAGGATTTTTGTATTGCTTAATGGGGGGTGGGACAGAAGGTTTGGGGATATAGCCCATTCAGGACTGTAACTAGTGAATTTGTACAACCAAAGAAGTCTATTTTGTGGTTCAGGAATAATAAAGTTTACTTTTCATTTAACCACTTGATGCACTGGGACCACTGTTTTCTTCAAATAAACTCTCTTGCCGCTGATACTGGGAAGACAGTTTTGTCTTAACAGGTACTTAACAATAACAAGAACATACAGTTAAAAGATTAATATAATAAATAATCAGTTCAAGCAAGTTGTATTTTCATAAACTATCAGTATCCAAAGAGGCGTTATAGACATTGTTTTTAGTATGTGCTTTTATTTGCATGTAAGAGACAGAACAAGGTTGTGTGTTTGATGACAAATGGTAACTGTTGTACTGTGTATAACAAACACGAAGCATTCAGATAGCAGATGTGTATAGAGACAGCCGAGTTTAGTCCTATTTCTTTCCCCTCTGTAAAACAATAACAGTTTCATTATGACTGCAGTCATTTAGCAGTGCCATTTCAGTACAGCATTATTTGTGCTAAGTAATGACATCAGCTGTGTGTAAATATGTCTTACCCTCTGTAGAGTTCTGTTATAGGCATTGTAAAAGGATACAGCACTGGAACTAATCTGCAATTTGTTATGGAGGCGCTCTAAGTGCTCTTGTTCATCATCTTCCTGTTGAGCAAAACAACATCATCTGAAACAGTCACAGTGACCCTTTAACATTGTTATTGAGACATTATACTCATTACATTTTACATTCAAGATAAAACCTTGTGATTGGTTATGATTGAAGCTTCTACTGACAGCTGTTAAAACTGCTCAGGTGTGCATGCTCCTTTATGGATATAACTATTATATCCATTTATTATACTTTTATTATATTAGTATGACTTTCTCAGCTGTATGACCTTCATGGACATATGTTGTGCTGTTACAAACCAGGGTTAAAGCTTTATCCACAGGCACATGCCCTGGCCTTATTGGTCCTCCCTTTAAGACTGACATCACTTGATCTGGCAACAGGAAGGACTCATTGTACCAGCTCTCAAACTCTGGCAAACATGCACAAAAACAGATTGACTTTAGCAAAAGATGAGCAAATTTAACCCCATATACAATTATGGATTATAACCGTTCTCCCATTCTTTGAAATTATTTCATTTTCAAAGTCAAAACTGGTAAAGAAACTCCAGAACAGGTCACTGTAGGGATGTCACCTGTTAGTAGTCGCGTACGGCACTGATTCACCAGGTGCTGACAGTAGCTGACTTCTGCTTTTGTGCTGCTGTGCTCCTCATATGTTTTTCTATAACGGTTCTTCAGCTCCTTCAGTTGCATCACTAGAGACAGCTCTGCCTCCTCCAGCACCGGCTCCCCCTCTGCACTCACAAACTGCCCTGTAAAACCAGGAACCACATTCAGTTCCTCATGATTCTCACAGTTTAGAAAGGAACTGTTTTGGGCACCTCTACACTCCATTTAGAGAACACGTCTATGGCCAGTTGTAGAGTAACACTTATGCATCAAATACTGTGTGGTCTAATTCTTACCCTGAATTTCTCTTTGTTCTCTGAATTGTTGTAGTTCAGAAGCAATGTAGTCCATATCCCGTTTGGTCTCATTAATGACATCTGTGAGTGTGCGTAACTGGTTCCTGCGCTCCAAAAGTACAGCTTTGTTTTCTTTTAGTATACGGTTAATCTCACTTCCATGTTCTGCCTTAAAATCCTCAAATGCTTCGGCCTTGGGCGGAGTACAGCTGGCAAAAAGGCACCTTTATTATAAAATACTAATATAGACATTTATTATAGACATTTTAGATATAGTTGAAAGTTATTTTTATACATATTGTTATTATGTGTTATCTAGTATTATGTTCCTGTGTTTAGTTTCACAGTCTAAAATCATTCTAAGATCCTGTCAGCAGATGTCTCCACAAACTCACAGGAGCTGTCAGTTTGTGTGTGGATGTGCTTACTCAGTTCTGTGTTTCTCTTCAAAAGCATTTTGTTGGGATTCTTGTGTGGCCAAATGTAATTCTGTCTGATTTAAGGGCTGTTCAGCTTCTACAGAAGTGGTTTCAATTGGCCCCTGGTTCAATGCTTCTTCCTTTCTGTGAGATGATTTGAAGTACAATAATAATACCATCAGATGTGAAAGATTTTGTCTCTCAAACGCAATAATCTCCATTTACTTATTCCATGTTTTTGCTTAAGTAGTATATGTTGTATGAGTTAAGCAAGCTATTGTAAAGCAGTGAAATTATAATGATAGTTTTGGTTAACAGTTTGAGTAATCAGGAAAGAGGATTTGCCTTTTACATTCCATTGTTTACAAATGTCACTGAACTCTTCCAATCACTTTCAGCAAACATGATGACATCACACTGCTTACCATACCATTGCTTGTCAAAAGAGGTTTCATAGTACCTAGCTGTCTAACAAACCTGCTGTAAAGGCTGGCCTAATCTTTCCAACATGAAAGACTGACACTGGATGTAGTTTTAGTGCTTAAAAAATATAGATTCTCACCTTCTCGTTTGTTTTTCTTTTCTTGGTTTTGGTGATAAAGTTTGTCGTTGCCTCTGTGAAGATTCAGCTAAACCAAGCCCATATCCACCTTTCTCCACTTCTCCTACAGTAGATACAGACCCCTGCATCTGTAAGAGAGGTTATGGGGCTGGTGATATCAGTTTGTGACCTTTAAGGTCACACTGAAACATTGTCTGTTAAAATGCTGTACATCTCAGACCTCTGCAACAGAAGATGGTGTTGCATTCTTGGTTTTCTCTGCCAAAGTATTTCGTAGACGGAGTTGCTCTTTCAGTTTCTCTTCTTGCTCCCTATTTGAAACAGATATGTATTATGTGAAGCATACACATTTATTATGCACAATAGTTCAATTGTAAATGCAAGTTTTAAACTGTTGGTGAAGAGGTAAGTGTACTTACAGTACAACTTTTCTGAACTGCGCAAACACTTCTTGGATCTGAGTAGCATTTACAATCTGAAACATCATTTATTAAAAGTTACATTATTTAAATTTACAACAGTGTTTTTGTGAAAGAAAACATTTTTTGTTCTTTAAATGCTCTTCTACTGTCCACTGCTGTATTTATTCATTAAAAATATAGATTTATGAAAAGTCATTTCTGTACTTTCACCATCTGCTGTTTATTTGAAGCTGAGAGATGTTATTGAGATGTTTACCGGAATCTCATCCAAGGAGCCAGACAGGTATCTCTGCACCTGACTCTTCACTTCTGCCACCTGCATCTCTGACAGGGTCTCGTTAGAAACGGCAACACGATTAGTCTATGAGAAAGACATATTAAAAGTGAAACCAGTTCATAGCTTGGGACACCTAGCAGGAACTGATTTCGTCACAAATGAATGCCCATCTATTGATGTGGTCGTTTTTTGTTTAGAAGCAAACATCAGATTTAAGGTAAAATTATAGATATGTACGGTACATGCGTGCACATATCCATGGACTCACCAGTGTATTATACATGGACAGCTCCTCCTTAAGAAACTGGATTTCTTTCGTAAGTTTTTGCACCTGAAGCTTAAAAACAGTTTTAACTATCATCTCAACAGATATTCTGCACTAAACCATTACATATCAGTTTAACGTGCATATTCATCTTTTTTTTATTGTTATTACTAAAGTTGAATTATTTGAATAGTTCAATTAGAAGTGTTATTGCAGTTAGAAGTTAAGTTTAAAGGTCTATCATATACATTAACAAACTCTTACCACAGGGTCGACATGTTCGTTGACCGATGGCTTTGTTTGTACACATTTCATTCTGGAGGCAAAACGAAGAGTTGAAAGCTGCCAATAAGAACAAAATCAGAGCCATTGTTTGGAGAATTAAAGCATCACCAGATGTCATACCACATTTATCCACCAGATCTTTATAAGCATCATCATCTCACCGTCTCTTCAATTTGTGAGGCTTCACCATATATGTTGGCCACAAGCACTGTGTTACAGTTTCCTCCTGTGTACAGTAAGAATGATTGCCAAAAAAGTGACAGAAATTTGTAAATATGCATCTTTAGTTCCATTTAAGATGATATTCGTTTTTATAATAAATAAAGATTTTACAAATGTTTCAAATTAAGGTGTTCAGATAATGTTCAATGGTTAGTTAAAGGTTATCTATTTTCAAATATAGACAGCAAGCAAGGGTAATTGTGAATAATTGTGTAGCACAATTTAAGTAATTAATTTGTTAACAGACTGACCAAGTGAGTCTTTCAGAGCATGAGTGAGTTTGCTCTGTCTGAAAGGAACGTGTTCCCTGCGACTGTCAGCTAGAGCCAAAATGGCCTGCTCCAGGAACGACAGAGACTTGTTGATATACATGGCCTCCCTTTGAATTTGTCCCTCCGACTTGGGTAAGAGAGTGATAAAGAGTGGAAAATTGAAACATTTGATCATTTGAGGTCTTGCCAAGATTAACACACTAATGCAAACTTTACTGGACTTTGAAACAGTACACATTTAACATTCGCCTGTTTAACCCTTCCTTAAAATTCCATGTGCAACTACATGGTAGGAGTAAAAATGAACTGACCCCAGTTTTGCTAAGTCTTTCAGATCCAGCCAGGTCCACCAGGTTCAGTTTAGATGTCACGTACTTTGCATCTGACATTGTGCGTGATCGGAACTGTGCCATACAGAAACAAAGATTTTGTCATGTTTGGTATATTTTAACCATGAGATTAAGAGTCGGTGAAGTGTGTCAATGGTTTACCTCAATATAGATGGTAAAAATGCAGTGAGACCTGGAGGAATTTTTATTGAGGGCATGTTCTCCAATTATTCTGTTCATCTCTCCCTGTTAATATTTTACATTAATGTAAGAAAAAAAATCCAATTGTTAATGTGTATCAGCAGTTGGTTTTGACAATGTCATTAGAACTAATTACATAAAGAAACCCTTGTTGGAGCTTATGGGATCTGAATACCAAACTTGTTTTTCATTATCCAATTTGTCAACAGCAGAGCAGAGATAAGAAGAGCCCTTTGTCCCTAACAAACAACCAGTGTGGATATATGCTGTTTTTGCTGAGAAAATTCATTCAATTTTCCAGTATGACAAAATACAAATATTTACATACCTCACTCCACCTCTTACCTCAAAAAGCAGATTAAGTGCCTCCTCTTCATTGTGAACCAGGTGTAAAGTCAACCCTTTAACTGAGACTCCACCCCCTGGTTCTTCCATAACAGTTAAGACCCCATTATTTACACCTTTCCCTTGTTTTAAGGTGGACAGCAAGTCTGCCATAGTCTCATTGTAGATTTCTAGATAGGACAGGTGCACAGAGAAGGTATAGTCTGTACGATGTTCCACCTCATGGAAAACCTGAGGAAATGATAGATAGTTCAGTGGTCATAATAGCGGCCATATTGACTATATGCTTTATCATGGGCCTCCATCACCTGCTGTATAGTCCGAGGAATGATGCCTCTTTGTTTATAAGTCTCTGCAGCCCCTGTCATAGTGTAGGTTTTTCCTGCTCCGGTTTGCCCAAAGCACATAATCGTACCTAATAGCACAAAAGGGTCAATTAAAATCAATACCAAGACAGCACTGCAAATGTTTTTTGTATAAAAAAAATTATGTATAAACTAGTTTGTGTGTCAACTACAACTGTGTGCTTTTCACGACTAACCATTGTAACCTTTAAAGGCTCCCAACACTACACTCTGAGCAACACAATCATAGACTTCCTCTTGTGACAGATTGTGCAGCACCCCATCAAGTTTAAACAACCTGGAGTTTAGATGTTTATTGCCCGATCCTTTCTTGGAATCTTTTCTTGACCGCACATTCAAAGTCTTAGAGACACAGAGAGACAAGTCATAATAATTCATTCAGTCAGTGAAATATTAAATAAGGCCTGCGCATTGTGTAATTATGTACATTGGGTTACCTGCTGGTCAGGTTGGCATTCAATGAGCTCATGTGCAAAACTGGCTGTGGGTCGGATGCGAACATACACCGTTACTGGGCTGTCCTGGGTAGCCATGATTCCTGAAATGCAGAATATTCCACACACAGAGCACGACAAATATTGGTATATGTTAATAGAAAATGCAGTTGTTTTTATTATGTAGAGCGACAGTAAAATTTAGATGTCGCAAAAACTGTTAACCTGTGTGATAGCTGATGGCTCCGTCACAGCACAAAGCCGCGGCTTAATAGTTAGCGTTACTATGGTTGTCATGACAGCACCTAGCTCCGCGCGTGCGCGGCAGTTTAATAGTCGACTAAATGTGGGAGTACCTGTTATTTCCCCCAACAAGTACTTGCATTTTGTTCTAGTGCTAATTATTTTTTAATATTTTAGACACGAAAAAATGTAATGTAATAATAAACAACCACATTTCAAAGTAGGTATTTTGTATGCGGTTTTATACAGTGCCACTGTCTCTGTTGGTGTCTCGTTGTAAAACTGCACGGTTGAATGAACTGTCTGTCAATGGCTCCTCCCGATATGTTGTAGAAAGGAGGTCTGACCATCTCAAAAAATCTCAACTTCTCAGAATTTGTCATCTCAGGTACACAGTTTCGACTCACTTCTGTTGTGCACAGTGCATTAAAAAAATGAAAGCAGAGCTGTTCGTTTTTGTTTCCTGCTTCAGTTTGGTAGTACTGTCAGACGGGCAGCAGAAGGTATGTAACACAACACATTAGCACAATAGCAAAATTGCCTTAGTTACTGCAAAGTAATTAGATTAATAATCACTGATCAACTTATTAAACTAAATATTTACTTATGTAGGATAATATACTGTACTTACCATATTGCCCTTACCATGTCATACATGTCTTTGTATAATATTTTGTTATATATATATATATATATATATATATAGTAAAAACTTGTACAATTGGTTTTCACTCAGAAAAAAGAGCAAATAAATGCTCCAGGCACTGATGCAGTTGATCCAAAGGTAATTCCCTTTACACTCAGCAAGCGACAGCCTCCAGGTCTACTTAGAAATTGAATGTGTAATTACAAGATGCTCTATATGCTTATTATAATTATAGAAATGTGCAAAATTGGTTTTCATTTAGAAAAAAGGGAGCGCATTCACATTTATGTCATCTCCAGGCTCTGATGCAAGTGGTGAAAAGGTAATCATCAGCCTCCAGGTCTACTTATGCATATTTTTTATTGTAGTTGTTGTTGTTATTTTTATTTTAAGCTTTTAGGAGATCACACTGTAACATTTATATCCACAGAGTGTTTCCGAAGCAGACCTCACTTTTAATCAAACCAACTTAAATATTTCGGAAGTTTTAAATGGGACTAACCACGAACAGGTAAGTGCCCTTTTTGCTTTAAAAAATCATTTAAGACGCCCCATAAATAATACCCATTAAACTGTACACAATAACATTTCTCAGACAACTTGTCAGTGGCTGATAATGTTTTAAAGCAGTAGCTAGGTTTGAGTAAGTTCTGCGACAATAATTTATCTCAACCCTAGTAAATTATACCTTATATCTTATAAGAAAGCATTGTCATACTTTTAATATACCTTATGATTTTCATCCACAACAGATGATCAACAATACTTTCTTTAATAAAACCCAGGGACAATTTTGGGAGAGGATAAATGAAACAGACCCTGCAGAGGTATCCTTTACTGTCTTCATTCCAGAAAATAAACTAACCTCGAACATGAATAAACAGGTGGCTTATATTGGGCATATGAAACCAATTAGGGGGTAATGGGTTGTTTTAATTTGGAATATTTATAGGAAATGTTACGTAATTCAATAGAAACCACCAGTTCTTGAAAAGGTATGTCCTTCCACTTATTTGGGGAATATTTTAAACATTACTTAATCAATTTTTTAAATGACAATAAACCATACCATTTTTATTAACATTAAGGATAGATGGTTTTACATATTTGTTGTCAGCAAAGCTACTTTCACTCGGTAACATCAGAACGTGTAGGCTATATTGTAAAATAAAATACCATTGTAAAGGCCACTAGATGGAGCCATGGTCTTGCAGTCATTCTGAATTTGTAGCTACTGTAGTTTGTTCTAAAGGTTCCACTGTGTTTATTGTTTGTTTATCGCTTTATATTGTTTGAAAGAATATTAAAAAATTATTACATTTTCTCCTCAGATAAAGGCAACTGATGCAACTGGAAAACTAAAAGTTCAACGATGATCTCACATGTTAATTACATGTATACCCCAGCTACAAAAGAACATGCAATTTGTGATTTGTATGACTGGATATACTGCTGAATTTAGGTAAAAGAAATGTCTTGTTTTATAGTAAAAGAAAAGAAACTTGAGAATTAAAATGAGAAAAGACTTTAGGAACAAATGTCAATAAGGTAAGAAAAATAAACTTAAAATGAAAAGACATACTTTTTATAATTGTCATACAGTTTGCAAAATATGTGGTTTTGTGGTTATATTAACAGATATTATATCACATGTATATTTTTAACCATGAACGCCTGATTAACTGGTTGTTTGTTTTAAACATTATTTACAAAACAGAAGTAACCAATGAAGTAACCAAAACAAAAACCTTAAATCTACATATTTACCAATGTACAATTGCAAGAGCCCCAGATTTATACATTTTATTGGCCATAGATTTATATTGTAAGGCCAGATGAATGGTGCAACCACAATCACTTTATAATACATATTAGATACCTATTATTTCCTCTCCATTCTTATATTTGTAATTATCTGTAATTTTTCATTCTACATGAAAGTTAAAACAGGATTAGCATCTGATTGTTTTGTACGATCATGGTGAAGATAGTATAACAAAACCAATGTAATCAATGTAATTTAAGGTTAATAAAGCTGTTTTTGTCTGTTAAATGGATTTGGCTATACACCATAACAAAACACATAAATCACCCTCCTCTGACATCATTTGAGGAACTATTCTATACTGCCCTCTTCATTCTTGAATTCTCTTTATTATCTCGAATAAATAATTTAGCATTAGTATAATTAATGGTAAAATATTAATAGTAATGTAACTGCTGCTCTAGCAGCACAGTTGGAGGAGCATTATCGATTGTGTAAAGAGATTAAAGCGTCTGCCAAATGTAAATGTAATTGAATATAAACGTGACAACTGTGGTGTGTGTGGTCCACTAGAGGGAAGTATGATGCTATCTGCGCGTTAGAAACAATGACTGAATAAGAAGAATGAGTCACGCAAGTTCACGTGAGAATTAGACAGGTAAGCGGTGTGCCTGCGTATTAGAATGTCACGTTGAGTTTACATTGTGGCTATTTCAGCTGTTTCGAGTAATAAATGTATTGCACGATTGTTTTCTGTAGCATGTGTCAGATGCTCTGTGCCACTGATGAATTTACAGTGCAACTTCATTAAACAATGCATTACAATTTTAAAGTTGTCCATAGGTAAAATCCGTATAGCTTTAAATCAGTATCTCCTGTTTGTAATCACAGGTAGCCTCGCGGTTTACAGATGAGTGCAGCTTAATAATACAATGTAAATTATGTTTTTAAACTTAATTTTATTAAAGCCATAATGTTTTCATTATCTAGTTTTTATACTCGAAAATAATACAACAAGATTTCATTGTGCTACCTCTGGTATCTACAGTATGACTTGAGGATGATGTTAAGTAACATAACCACAATGGGATGATGAAGTAAACATGACACGTTTTTTACACTACACATTAGCTGTAACTGTTGATTTAGGGCTTGAATGTTGATTCATTCACTGCTGATATTCATGAAGTGCTTTGACAAAGGATGATGGAAAAATGCCGATCTTTCCATTACACTGACCCTCAAGCCACTCATCGTTGACTGAAAATTAAAGTCAGAAAATCATACAAAGAATGGTTTAGTAATGAATTCATATTATACAAAAGTTTTCAGAATATTGGAATTAGATATTGGAATATGTTCTACCTTTTGAAAGAACGGTGATGACGTTTCCCTTTGTAAATTCCAGATCTTCTGGGGTGGAAGCTTCATAAGAGTAAAGAGCCACCACTTTCTCGTGAGACTGGCTTTTACCCTTTAAAATGGACAGAGTGGTTTTGGCAAAGGAAGCGACAAGATTTTATGTTATGGTTATTGGTAAAGCTGGACACTTTCAGACATTACTATTTGTATAATGTTACAATCAGTCCAGTTAATCAACTCATCTAAATAACTAGATTAAGAGTCTAGTTAATCAAACTAATCATCGAGTAGAGTAGTGTGTTATTGTCATTTCACTTTATGTCAGTGTAGCTGTGTTAAGCCTATTGTGTTGTTGTGTTAAAAAGTACCTCAGTTACTGAACACCACAGCGTAAGATGACCATCCTTCACACTATTCCATACAGCCCCCATTTTTGAGTCCTCAATAATCACTTTCTCATTTGTGTCTTCCTCTGCATACCTGAAAAGCACATCAAAACAAACAAATTTACAACGCCCTTCTTAAGAGGCATTTTTAAGTCTCAAAACTGTGTTTTTCCTGAAATGTTTTTGTTTAATCTTGCTAGTTTAATTCAATTTTATTTATATAGCGTTAAAGCAGCTTTACATATAGAAAAATAAAACAGAAAAATTGTCAAACATGTACAACAACAAAAAAACGAATACATGGTATTATTGCACATTTTAATTCATTACAAGCTTTTATGTTCATTATGAGGTGTATATTAATAAAACAAATTAGGGATAATAGTTTTGTAGTTGGTTTATGAATAAAGAGTTGACTGAACTGATGGAAACTACCACACATTTGGACCATTTAAATGAACCTGCATTACAAATGCCTGTCATTAGGCTTGTATCTCTGTGGTCTATAAGAGGGTAATGTATTCAGACTGCCTACTTAAACGGTATGTACTTCTGAGACTATGCAATGTCTAGTCAAGTAACATGATAGATGGGTATCATATTAAGCAAGATATGCTGTTTCAGCTTACATGGAGGTGGCACATAGAAAGAAGGTAACATTTGGCACAGGGGTAGAAGGGATTTGCAATAATATCATAAAATACCTAAACATTACCCAATGAAAGAGAATGAGAGAGAAAGAAATACCAAAATGGTTACCGTAGAGTTATTGCTGATGCAGCCACCTTGAGTTTAGAGCTTATCATCTGAAGAATAATTCCATATGGTTGCCCAGGTGCAATACAGATTGCGATGGTGAATTTAAAGTGCACTTTTACAATGCAGCCTGTCAATTCCTCTGTGTTGTTAGCCTATGAAGAATAAAGTAAATCATGAGAAATTACCCTAAAACATTAATGATAATCATTATCTGTTAATGATAGCACAAGCGTAATGGCAATAATCATTTTGTTTCAGTTGATGAAATAGATTGTTATAAGCATGTTGAAAATTGAACCTGTGCTTTTTCAGTTTTCAGGCCCTCTGTTCCCACTGGTCTACTAGGTGGTGCTCTTCTGGGTGGAGCTGGGATATCATTGTTTTCATTTGATGGTTCAGTCTAAAAGAGGTCACATTACATCTCAGATACTGTTAATAAAACTTTAACAAATTTTAAACCATATCCTTGTTGTTTTAGGAATATTACATATTTTACCTGCATTAGTCGTGATGTCATATTAGGAATATCCAGGGGTTCTAGAAAATTATAGGGCACAAGACCTCGCTAGAAATAACCAGAAAACAAAAATTTAAAAAATTCAGAGAAAACACAAACACAAAAATACTTACATTATAGAAAATCTAAGTACATAATTCCACTACACCCAACTGGTAATAATACAAATAATCTATGAGATATGGCCTAGTGATTGGTGTATATGCTTTGAATCCAAAAACCTTCTCATTGAAAACAACAGATGCCCAGTTGTCAGCTCCTTTCTGAAGAACAAAAACGATGTTGCCAGGTAACACAGCCAACTCTTCTTTAGTCTCAGGAACAAATTCATAAAGAACAGTGTGTGGCTCACCTTCAAGTGCTCTGTTAAATACATTTGGCTTACATTTATGTTCTTAGCAGACATTAAAAATTAATAAAGGCAAATACATATCACCAAAAACATATCACATGTCCAGTACACACAATACACCCTACAATAATTATAAATACATTCAAGTTCTGGCCATTTCGAAATTACTAAGTCTTACCTTAGTACTTCTGGCCCTTTTGGTGTTGGTGGAACATCATCAACCTACACATTAAACAAAGGTTTAAAGAAAAACACACTATTGTTTTTGAAACAACAGGACTTACTTTTTCTCCATAATAATGTTATCTTTACATACCTGAGGCTGCAGTGGGGCAAAACCAGAGAACTGATCCGCAGGGACAACAGAAGATACAACCTGTAAGAAAATCCACCAGTTTTAATGTAATCTAATCTATTAGCCAAGTAGAAAACAAATATCTCTGTCAGTGAGTTTTGTAAGTCATTGCACATTGGTCGTGTGATTATGGTAATGGAAGTTACCTTGGCTTTTCCAAGGTAGTCCTTTTTCTCCAGCTCTGCCACATAGTGTTTATTGGGTTTGAATAGCAGCCCTGCTCGAATCTCTACCAGAGGAAAAAGCTTCTGTTTCTGTAAAGAGGAAATGACAGTGTATCTAATTTTTCAACATCCAGACAATGTCATACAACTCATGTTTTACACAACCACACTTCTACATATGGCAATATAAAAATAATGGATATCCTAAAGCAACATTTGTAATTTAAATGACACATAGAATGACCTAATGACACATAGAGTGATAACCTTTTGAGTCAAAAAAAATCTTGTAAATGTTGTCATTCCACAACCACATGCCACTTACACAACTTCTGACAAAATCTAACCAAAACCAGTGATTATACAATCAAAAGTAACTGGTAAAAAATGCATCTGACATCCTGATTAACCCATCTTTAACTACAACTTTAACTTCTCAGTCCCCAAAAATTATTTTAATGAAAAACTCAACTTAATTTGAGAAAGGTCGCATGTAAAACTGATATACATGTTATGTGCACAACTCCAGCAGTTATACAGACCAGTATGGCTTCCAGGGCATGGTCAATGTGGCTGAACTTGGCATCTGCTCTAAGGCTTAGTGCAGTAAGAAGGTTTTCTTGAGCTTTCTCCCATTTCCCCAAATGGGCGTGTACCAGTCCCATGTTATGAAGAACCTAAATGCAAGGCGGGGCATACTATAAAGACTGCAGCAGACAATTGAGTGGTAGCAATATTCAATGCATCGAATGTCACTGCTCATACCTCACAAGCATACAGTTTATATCTCAGTCCTAGAGGTTTATAATCTATTAGTTGATTTCCTCGTAACTGTTTAAAAGCCTGCTGAAAATCCAGAAGAGACTCTTCAAACCTGGAGACACAATTATACATTCCTTAACAGAGTGTCAGGGTATTTTATCATTGCAAAGACTGTCATTAAAAAGGACATGAGACCACTTTGTTGAACAAAACAAAATGACAACAGAAGGTAATGCAGTATTTAGTAACTATAGAACAACAACAGAATAAAAATGTTCTAATAACTCACAAAAATAAGACCTTACTTTTCCTTTTTGTAGAACGTAACTCCTCTCTGAAAGAAAGCCACAGCCAGGTGCTCATCTTTACCAATGCTTCCATCAAATGCCTACGTGTAACAGAAATAAATTTTCCATAAAGAGTGAAACTGCTTTTACTTCCTTTTTGAAATGACATCCTTTTTTAAAAATAGCTAAAGTATTTTTTCAGCTAATACTGAAAACACAGTAATCTAGTATTTTATTTCAAATGTTGTCTAAAGAAAAAACTGGACGTGCGAGGTAACATAAAGATTTTATAAAGAGTAAGTCATTCATACAATCACCTTTTCAGCCTCATTAAGCTCATTGTTGTTCAGATAAAGACAGCCGATGTTGAAGGCGATTTTAGAGCTTTTCTCTTCAATGTTGAGAAATTTCCTGAGAGCAGAGTCTGTGTCTCTTTGCTCCACACAAGCCACAGCCTCATCCCACTGACGCAGAGTGCTTACAAACGACATGCTTCTTCAGGTGACTGTTAGCAATGAACTACTGAAAGCTGTTCCTCTCTGTTATGAGCATGTCAGAAAGAGAATCTGAAACTTTAGGGAACTAAGCCAGCCCCTGCCCTCACAGGAAGGAAGTGCTCTGTATACTTACAAGTCACGTAATTCTATATTTGTTGTTTCCTTACAGTTGAGTAAGTTTACTTTTTGTTGTTAGTGTGCTGTTGAGACATGGACCTTTTTTATACAGTACATTTCATCTCCACATTAAACAAAATTCAACAAAACTCTCATTATGAGATGGTAATTGTGTTTAAATTAAAAACACTTAGAATTGCATTACAATGTGAAGGTTTCTTACAAAAAACGCTATTGCAGTACCAAGATGCAGTTATGGTCCACAAAAGAAGTAAACAGTTATGAAAACTGGTGTTTAGTTATTAACTCTTAAGATAAAGTAGGGCTCAAAGTTTCAGATAAGTAGAAGTGTTTAAATAGATGTACTGCAGTAATACATATTTATGTAATACATATTTATGTATTACTGTTATGTTTGGTGTATTGTATTGTATTAGTGTGGTTTTGAAGTGTAACTAATGTGTATTGATGTAAGACAGAGTACGTTGTGGGGTGCAATACCATTTTTGGAAGAAATTCCGACAATAAGATTTAATTTAATATATTACACTGCTATTGCTCATCAGACCTGTCTCTCTGAGTTACAGTTCTCAAAAGGGATATTTCTAGAGGGATTGTTTTCATTTTTTCTGACGTTACGATAAGTTACGAAGTGTAAAATGTAAGAATCACAGATACATTTTTATCTCTTCTTTATTATTGGGTTTGTTTCTCCTACAATTTGATTTGATGTTTTCATAATCTTTGGCAGAGTCAATATGGCGCCGGTTACCAAGCAACCGGTGGAGCAGCAGGGAAGAGGAAATAGCCAGTCCATCTCCGACGTCTCTACGCTTCAGGATACATGGCATTTCCTGTCAATGTAAATAGACAGTTGGCTGATATGGTGTCACTACTACAATCCACTGCTGCCTTTAAGTAAACAAAAGGACATCTAGCGAAGCTTTCTTCATGAAAGTACCGTTATTCGCTGCAAATTCATGTGGCGATGGGATAACACGCTGATGTTAGCAAGCTAACATGGACCTTGGATCAATGCTATACAACAGTTTGAAAGATGTAACATGGAGCACGACGATACTGCCACTGGATAGACTTGTTAGTGGCTACAGACTGCCACAGATTGTGAAGTTAAACAGCGGTAAGACGTTTGTAGTAATCAGGTGTTGTATTTGTGCTGTGTGCAGTGGCAGCAGCTGCGCGTGGGCAGTCGAGCTCCTGTGGAATTCCAATAATTAGCAACTAGGCGCGCTAGGCTAACGTTATCCTTCACTCCATGAGCACACAGCAGAATACGTCGAGGGCTTTACTACCTTTGCTTAGACCGTCGACAGTTAAAGTGGTGCTTTTTGTCATGCTCCAACTGCGTTATCGTCCAAGTAGTCAAATAAAAGGCTACCAAGAGAGGCGGAGATATTAGCAAGCTAACGCAAATTAGCCAGAGGCCAGAGTTAACAAAACATACTGCAGACAATGCGACTTGTTTACACCAACATTGGCCTTATAAAAACAGCTGTTACCATCTCATGAGTAAAAACGTCTTTGTTTTAATACTAGACAACTACCTAAGCAACATAAAATGTAATCCTGATTTGCATTTTATCCTAAAGCTTTTTACAAAGCAGCACACACAAGTACAGAACAGTTTACAGTAGCTCAATGTTTGTCAAGCACTGGTTATATAAACTGTGAACTGTGTTTATTTTGCAATAGTAGATATACAAGCTTAAAAGAGTTGTAGTGTGTGAAGATAGAGAAGGTGTAATGTCAGGGGAAGTGGATCATTATCATTATGGGAACTGGAACACTGTAATTAGAGGCAGTAACTCATTTAAAGCTGAACTCTTAGAAGAGCTAATTTGTTACAACGACAAGGCTGTATATGCACACAGAAGTAACACTATGGCTTTGTTATCTCACCTATCATATAATAACAATCTGTATTATGCGAGTGCTCTGCCTACAGATACTATATAATTAGTGTAAACAGATTTTCTGCCTTATAAAATGCCAATTCATACCTCCTGTGTCAGTGTGCAATGTAACCCAGTTAAAGTTTGTTTTGAGCACATGTAACCTCTATGTTTGGCTCTATTGCATTCTATGATTTTTATATTTCTTGCCATAACTATACAATATGATATTGTCACTGTTCCATACTGTGATAACGTGAAAGGTTTGTGTTTCCTCTCAGGGGAAGCGGTGGAAGGGCTGAGAGAAAATGACTACCTCTTGATTCATTCATGTCGGCAGTGGACCACAATTACTGCCCATAGCCTAGAGGAGGGCCATTATGTCATCGGGCCGAAAATCGAAATCCCTGTCCATTATGAGGGTGAGGCCTTACACTTGCTGTAACACAACACAGGCTATGGAGAAACATCATTCTGATAGGTGTTGACAGGAAATATAAATTATTCTGTCAGGTTTCACTAAATTAATGATGGTCAGGTAACAGAAAGAGCAAAGATGCTGTAGCATTTCCCATCAACCTTAAGTGGGCAGTTCATTAACTAATTAGTCTCTTCATATTGACATCCCTCTGGCTATCTAGAGAGTTTTTGGCCACTTAAGGGAGACAAGCCTTGGAAGAGGAAAAAAGTCCTTGATCTGATCAATTCATTTAGGTTTATTCCCCCTTTTTTGAGTGTAGTTTTTTGTGTTCATAACTTGACTAAATGTTTGACATGTTACTATTTCAGTTTAAATGTAATTATTTTACTTTAAATATATTGCGTGCATGCTATAAATAATATATAACAATATTTTTCAGTTAGCATGATTGTGTAGCATTCACAACATGAGCAAGGTAAAAATACCTCTGCATAATGACATTGTGAATAATAATTTAATTGTTTAAAAAATATTTAAATAATTAGTTAATAGTTAATGAAACTGTTTTATTGTTTGTCTCAGGTCAGTTTAAGCTGCTGGAGCAGGACAGGGACATTAGAGAGCCTGTGCAGTACTTCAACAGTGTGGAGGAAGTGGCCAAGGCATTCCCTGAGCGAGTTTATGTCATGGAGGAAATAACCTTCAATGTTAAGGTCTGCTTTTCTGCTTCCAGCAGCCATTGTTTTTTCATTTGAGCCTCCTACACTAATATGTATCAGGGTTATGATAATATAATGCCTTTATCAGCAGGAATCACAGGCACTGTAATTTAAAATATGTTCATTCTACATTGATTTACCTGCACCAGTCAAATATTATCTGTATGACTACTTGTGTTTAAACTACATATTTTAGGTAGCGCCGAAGGCAATCCGATCTGGTGATCCATCATGATCTATTACATATTTAAAAGTCATGTCTGTCTTTGTCTTATTGTCCAGATGGCATCAGGGGAGTCCAATGAGGACACAGAAGTGTACAACATCACGCTGAGCACTGGGGATGAGCTGACACTAATGGGCCAGGCCGAGATCCTTTATGCTAAAACATCACAAGAAAAATCACGTTTCAACACTATCTTCAAGCGCATCGGTAAACTTAACTCAATAAGCAAGCTTGGCCGCGGGAAGATGCCTTGCCTTATCTGCATGAACCACCGCACCAATGAGAGCATCAGCCTGCCTTTCCAGTGCAAAGGGCGCTTCAGTACCTGCTCGCCTCTGGAACTGCAAATGCAGGAAGGAGAACACACTATTCGCACAATTGTGGAGAAAACAAGGTTACCTGTGAACGTAATGGTGCCTAGCAGCCCACCACGAAATCCGCACGACTTGCATTTGATCCGCGAAGGCCACCGATACAAGCTGGTCAACATCCAGACCAAGACGGTGGTTGTGTGTTGTGCGTTGCGATCGAACAAAATACTGCCTGTGTATTTTCCCTTGCATGTGTCCACAGCACTGCCACATTTACTGGTGCCTGAAGGGCTGCTTCAAGGAGAAGCTTGGCTGGAGACAATGGTCCACCGATGGTTTGCTTATTGCCAGGAGCAGTTTGATATTGATGATTACTCTAGGGCGGTTCGTGACGTACGGGTGGACTGGATTGAGGATGGCAAGAGCCCAAAGAAAAGTAGCACTGGTGGAACAGGAAGTGGGAGCACAATCTGCAACACTGGTGGAAATGGGAGCAACGGCTGCCCCTCGCTTGTACATTTGCCAAGTTCTCTAAGCTCAGCCCGAGATGAGCTTACACAGTCATTCCACCGCCTGTCTGTCTGTGTCTACGGCAACAATCTCCATGGCAACAGCGAGGTAAACCTTCAGAGTTGCGTTAGTTTATGTGGAGATTGTGTGCCACCAGAACCACCAGATGCGGATTATCTGTTCCCTGAGCTGCTAGAGAGTTCCTCAGGTTCTCCTAAACCAGATGTGCCGTACGAGGAGCTTTGGTTGGATCATGTTAAGAATCTTGGACCTGTGCTTGACCACAATGAGGGTGTCCGAGGAAACTCTACTGTCTCAGGCTGCACGACTGTATTGCCATACCCCACAGCAGGTCCCACAAACACCCTCATCAGTGCAGATGTCAATCTACCTCCACCTCCGGTGCCTCCGAAGTCTGAAGCTGTGAGTCCTTTTTTTTAAAATTGTCACTAAGACAAATAAAAGAAATCTGACTATTTGTGTTCAACATGCACAACGTTGTGATATTTTTGACAGCTGGTCTACTATATTAACCTGTAAAGGTTAGAAGCCTTTATTCATTGATGCTCCTGATGAGCAAATCCATAAAAACTTACTGTACTCGGATCTAAATGTTCCCAGTTTAAGCAAACTTTACGCTGTGCTTATATAGTGACTTGTGTTGGTCAGTCACTGCAGACAGGAAAATATTCCACACGGCAACAAAGGTTAAATTATTCCGGTATCCGGTGTTGAGAAATCAGTTTCTGTTCTGGTTTTTGACAAGGGTGCCAATTAACCACCCGAGTGATATAATTGTTTATTTGTTATATGTTGTTTTTTGAGCCATACAGTTTTTCCTCCTTTGCAGGTAAAGGAGGAGTGCCGGTTGTTGAATGCTCCACCAATCCCACCACGGAGCTCCAAACAGACAGGCTCTGGCAGTGTCATGGTGCCATACCCTCCTGCAAAGCCACGTCAGACAGACACTCGCTCACCAAGCCCAACACTATCCTATTACTCATCTGGTCTACACAACATGTGAGTTAAACAACATACAGTTTTGATTGAGCAAATGGACGTTTTTAAATACACTACTACTCCAGCTTATTTATCCATGATATTTAATGGATGATCTTTATATCCCCTCCCTGTGCTTCATGTCAGTAGAGGTGGAGAGGGCGAATCTCAGACTGAGTCAGAAGAACAGAACCATGCGTGTTACCCATGTAACTGGATCAGACCAGATGCCAGTGAGGGCTCCAAGCCTCTCCCTTGCCGCAGTCCTTCTTCTTCCCGCCTTTCCTGGCCAAATGATTTCTGTGGGGCTGACTCATATAAAGGCGAGGACTATTCGTCAGTCCACTGTCGGAGCTATTCTAGTTATCCACGGAAGAGGACACCTGGTACTCCTAAGGCTTGTCCCTCAGGCCTCTTTGACTTAGATAGGCGGGAAAATTGTAAGGGGAGTGCTGTGGGCTCCAAGGTCAAAAAAAATTCGCAGCCTACCCAGTTTTGCACCAAATCCACCAGCTACACCATGGAATTGTACAGAGACAAATCCACAAAGGAATGTAACACTAAGCAAAGCCAGTCATGTCCTATTTTGCCTCCAAGAACCCCCAAATCTAACGATACAAAGAAAGATGCAGAGCCCACTACTGCATCCCTGGCCAATGCTGATGCCATGGAACTTGAGTCCAAAAGCTGCTTGCTCGAAAAATCACATCAAGGCACTACAGATGTGTCCTCAATTTCTTATCCCGTAGCCACAGGGTCGTCATGGGAGCCACCGAACAACCTATCAGGTCTCTCCATTGAGGAAGTTTCAAAGTCACTACGGTTCATTGGTCTGTCAGATGATGTTGTTTCTTTGTTTGTGCAAGAGAAGATTGATGGAAATTTGCTTCTGCAGCTAACAGAAGAGATTTTGTCAGAGGATTTTAAGCTAAGCAAACTTCAAGTGAAGAAACTCATGCAGTTTATTAATGGTTGGAGGCCCAAAATGTAAGGTTGAACAAGCAAGCCAGTCAAGAGCAAAACACATGCAATGTGCTTAAGTGGCAGCCTGAAATATTGGCCTTCAGTATTGCATTAGACTGTTTTGTATCTAAATGCTATGCACAGTCTTGTAATGATTTTAAAAGCCATTTTGTTTAATGTATACATGTATATAATTATATATATATATGGATTGCTTTGTGTATTAACCTGTACCCATCTCTATGTAATCTCTTTGTGACCTTACGGTACCTGCACAATGGACTTATTTGCTTGAACCCAAAGCCTTTGAAATCTAAATAGATTTTGACCCAATCCAACTGTGGCCTAAGTTTCCTTGGTTGTTGATCAATAAAGTTGATTGACTTGACTAGGTAATGTCTTTAGAGAAGTCATTTTTGGTTAAAACATAAATTTTATTTAATTGACATTGTAACAAATCCATTGTGTTAGTTGTTCTAATACAGTTCTCCAAGTAACCATCTTGACGTCATTGATAAATGAAAGTTGTCTCTAAAAGCATTGTTATTAAAAGTGTCAGCCTTTCATATCAGAGCAATAATTGTAGGTGCTTTATTCAATGATTTCTTCAAAAACATTTTAAAAATTGCATTTGCAGTCATCCAGTTTTTCTTTAACATTGATGCTCAAATCAGACAGCCATAAAGTGTACAGTGCATTGTTTGAGAAATTTCTGAAGTCATGACTATAGGCTTGATTAGAAAGTGTACAGATTTTATGTAGTGACCTCTCTGTTATGATATGACCTCTCTGATATGATTTGATAGTATGGTTTCCATACCATTCATAACCTATCCAAGTATACTAGAATCAGTTGCTTGATCTATCAGGCAGTCTGCCTGCTCTTTAACACTTGTCTTTCTCTTTGTGCCAGGCCTGTATGTTGTTTCACTATGTAAAACAAATACAGTGGAGGCTTATCTTATTGTACTTATTACGGGGGCCCATTGACCAAATCCCATTTTTTTCCTCAAAGTCCTTAACCCCTAACCCTAATGAAAATAGGAAGAAAAATATGACTGTTTAATGCACGAACATTTAATAATAATAATAATAATGTTTCACTTTATAAGTGCCTTTGGTGTGTAAGCAAATCGGTTTCTAACCACTTGGTTTTAGTTTAGTTCACTGTACAGTAGAAATCATGTATATCATTCAGTCTTCAAAAAAAAATATTTATCCTAATCCAGTTAGTTTTGTTAATTTGGATTTAAGAATATAATTTACAGAACATATAATACTGCTGTGTGATCTTACACATGCTTTATGCTGCATTGTAACATTGTAACTACAGAGCTAAAGGGATCTCTGCTTCTACCAAAGGACATTACAAAGCAACTTTCTCATCCTCATAAAAATACATTGCATAAAACATTTCCTAAAAAATGTTTTTGTAATGTCTATAAACTGTAACAAGACACTTGCTTATACATATAAAATGATCTAATATAGAATATGATTTTGATCAAGAAATAATTTATTTTGCACATGGCATACATTTCATCCATAAACACTGAATATTAATGTAATTTAAATTAAACACAAGAAACATAAATAATATGGATCTGTTTTCGATTCTTAAGTTAGGCCAAGTGAGGTGCTAATACATACAGAAATGATACATTGAAAGCACACCCACAGACCACTTGTGAGCTGTAGGCACTAAATGGCTTATGACCTGAGTTTATGACCACAATAATATGCAGAACAACATTCTGAAAACCAAACATTTTAAATACCTTGAAATCCTCTAACAAACGCAAGAGTGTTCTGCAATAATTTTTTGTGTGATGCAAGATCATGAAATTATTCAGTAAACCATTATTGCCTTTACAATATTACAAAAAACAGACGCACCGGTGCTTGGAAATCTGCATCTGCGAGATGCTTTAAGAATTAACATTGATACACAACACTGGAAAATGCTTCCGTGTTTGAGAAAGCTGCCAATAATCCTTGATAATAATTCTAGATGATAATACAATGGAATGCGATCTACATCAGTAGTTGGGAAGCTGGGGTTTATTGTTCGATTCAACACTCCTTTAGTCACGCACTTCTGAAAAACTGCAGAGGAAAATAAATCCATGTAAAACTTCCAGTTCATGGATTTTTAAACATAATCCATTTATCAAATAGAGTCTATTTATCAATTTTTGATTTTATGTGCAGTCAGGCCAGCAGGCTTGTATGTTCAGATCAGACCCACATTTCCTGTTATTAGTCATTTGACTCCAAGATGCAAAGCGGATTGTTTTGCTTAGGCTACACACTAGGTAATTACGACCCATATTATTGTCATGCATTCATCTGACTGTGAAGACGTTATCATAAATACAAGTTATGGTGTAATTGGAGATATGTCAGGAATTCAACACTGTTAAAAAGCCATTGAAGTTGTTAGCTGTGTCTGCTGTAAACAATACTTATATAAACCATCAAAACAAAACTTTGCTGCTGTTGGAACTACTGTTGAAAGGAGATCTGGGCTAGACTTGAAATCCACTGACTTTTGAGAGACCTTGCTCTTACATGCACCTGTCTTCTTTTCCTGGCTGTTTTTTGGCCTGCTCTGCCTTTTATCCTGGGACTCTCTTTGGGCTGTAGCTACAGATGAGGCTTGTGGAGATAAACTGAGCAATGAGAGACTACGTAGTGATCATATCATGGCTCACCAGGAGAGCAAAGATGGGAATGGTAATGAGGACTTCCAGCCACGCATTGTACCCTATCATACAGATCCCAGCAAGCCACATAAGAAGGTTCTTATGTGAGAGATGAGGTGAGAGATGTGAAATTTCGGTTAGGCCTTATTTTTCATATGGAAGGAGCTTGTACTGAATTCTTTAAGAGAACTGGATATTTTAGTTTAGACAATATCCTTAAAATGTAAAAACATAGTCAGTTACACAGGCTTGGAATTATTTAGATCTCATTACTACTTGCCAGAACCTCTTCAGAGACAGTGTTGTAAATGGAATTTATATATACACTGAAAAAATCTTTTTTGGCACAGGACTCACTTGGCTTAAATTTCAATAATATTTTGGTGGCCTTAAGATACCTGGACTAGGCATGTAACAAAATCTTCTGCATGGAAAAGGACCTACTGATTGAGTTTCACCTTGACTCTGCACAGAACGTTAAATGTTTCAGTTAAACTAGACACATATATGACTAAACCAAATGACTAATTTAACCAGGGAATAGCACAAAAGAATTCATCATAACTCACAATTTAACCTGAAGAATGAACTTTGTTTACATGACTGATGATGACTGATTGCAGGACCTTAAAGTAGCAAGTGAAAAGCATTAGCAACTCATTATGTTTTTACTATACGAACATTACAGACTTCAAATTGCCAGCAGAAGTCCCAGCTTCACAAGTGACTTGAGCCAATTTCAGCTATTTGATTGTCCTTTGAACAAAATGTGCTGAATATGTCAGGGTTTAAATAAGTTATCTGTGAAAGCTGAATCATTACTGTGATGCACTCAGCCGTTGAGCTGCTTAAGGATCAAAGCGGCAATGAACAGAATTTGTTCTGTTCCGTGTTTCAGGCATTTTCAATATAAAATTGTATGAAATGTTTACTGTAACATTACAACCCCTATAACTAAATTAAAAAAATGATTTGTGTTTACCTTTTCATAATTTCATTAAATCCAGACAGAGTCAATAGGATATGTTATGAAGAATCAGCCATTATTTTCCTGAAAACCCTTATCAGTTGGTCGTAATCAAAATAGACATTAGAGATTGTTTTACAGAAAGTGTATACTCTTGGTTACACACTTGAGGAAATGAGCTTACACTAGTCTGGCTCGCCACAATCTGTTAAATCACATCTGGAGCTCTGTTTCATTCTCCCCTTCTATGGGCTCTGTTGTAGTGTGTCTGAAATTCAATACCCACCGTTTATGTTAAAAAGGGGCAGAAAGACAAAACACGTCTAGTTTTATGTGAAATAGTCTTGCATCCTGTTCCAGGGAAAACGTGGGCTAATTCAGTACTTTCCATGTATAAAGGCCTTTTTCACTGCACTTATTCTAATCTCCTTCCTCATTTAAGGGAGTATTTCAGAGAACAGAGAGTGGGCCTGTGCATTCACCAGGTCAACAGCAGAGAGGCAGTGAAAAGGTTTTTAAATGAAAGATGTGGCTTGCTGCTGTATGTTACTTTGTATTCCTCATTTGTAAGTAAAAGCATCTGCTAAATAAATTAATGGAAATTTAAAACTCCAACTCTTTTATCTAAGACACACTAACGTACCAGTCGCAAAAGAGCAGTTAGGAAAATCGAATCATGCTCAATGACATGAAACCCTGCCAAATTAAGCTCTAAAAACAAGCCAAGGTTTAAAAGCAGATGAGTCTTTAATTCTCTACTATCACAATTTTCTATAATCTTCTAATCTATTGTAATCAAATCATGTGTAACCTCATTTGTTCCTGTCATTTTTTGTCCTTGCTTTCAGAAACACATTTATAAATGTCTTGAAAATAAACTCAAACACGTTCAGTATGGTGTTCCTGTCACAAACTTTGGCAAGCGCTTGTTTATTTACATCCTCACTGTCCAACACAGGTGCTTTTGTAGTTTCGTACTAATCTCTCCTGGTAAAAAGTTGAACAAGGTGAGACAATAGCAGTACAGATACTGTGAAAAACAATTACATAGTGGATCATTAAAACCTTCTTGTTAAGATGTCTGCTGGCAGTAAACATTTATATTATTACATGACATTTATAAATGTTTCAAATAAGTTTAAAGCCTTGAAGTATTAAATATATAAATACTGTTGAATCAACAGTGATCCCGTTGTAGTGTGGAGAGAGGTTTTTGCCCTCACTATTGTTTTGAAGGAAGATGGGTCCCTTTAAGAAACACTAGAGGGCAGTGTGATCTCATATACTGTGCCTCATGGATGTACAGTAGTGATGTACTGACCACAGGATGTATGGACAGTTGGAGAGGTGGTAACAAAGAACCCCTGACCTAACAATGGTCAGGTAAAGCACAGTCGGTGGCTTACAGAGCAAACAACTACTTCACACAACAAACAAAATCTTGTTCAGCTGTTATAATGAACATTACATTATTACAACTCATGTTCATAGTTCAAAATGGCTGACACTGTACATGTAGTACCCACGAGATTTGGCGGGAGGCGCTCTCATTGCAAACAAACATAGTGGCATTCACTGCAAAAATCCTTCATGTGCTTCTATTTATCCACATATGAAACTACACATTGTTTTAAAAAGACAAACAATCAATCAAAAAACAACATGACCTCAAATGACCTCTGCTGTACATGTTAGGTTATGATGTAGAGACATGACCTTGAGACTGGGGTCACAACTGCTCTTCTGATCCAGTCCCAAGAAATCAGAAGGCTTCTTATGTCCTTCTCATGTACAAGAGTATAAAAATGTGTCCATGCAGCATGCATAGGCATATAAAATACTCTGAGTGACAACACAGAGGTCATCCATTAAAACTCTCCCAACGAGATGTGTGAGGGTCACAGGCAGGAAACTGCAAGAACAACCAATAATTGACCTAAACATGGGAATCTCCTGCCTAACACTAAACCAGCAGGGAGGGGATTTGACACTCAGGGCCAATGGGAATCCAGGACTATACTGCAATGATAAAAGTAGAGTAAAAGTGTATTTGACATTAAACTTTTCCCCTTATTCATCCTTCATTTGTTTTTTTTGTTAAGAGTAACAACAAATTATCATGGAAGGCTTTCAAAGCACTCTATTACAGTCCATGATTTAGTGCAAAGACTCTAAGAGTCACAAAGCAAAATGCAAAGTCCTTCATCTATTCAAAGTCTAAACATTGTTTTATCAGTATTTTGGACCTTTGGTAAAACATCTAACATGAAAGCACTAACACTACCCTTAAATAAAGTGAAGGTTTAACTTGTGAGAAAAATGCCCACAGGATGTTATTTTAAACAGCACTATTAAAACAGATAAAAATATAGTATGAAAAGGAAAGTCACTAAAATTTGAACAAAAGGTTTTGGTGAAAATCCATTATATTTCTGAATAATTGTTACACAACTAAGTTTGGATGACCCACTGTCTTCAAAACATCTCCTCATATATACGAACGCTTTTAAAAAACAGTGACCTGTCAGGTCCTTTCCAAAAACTATAAAAACTGTCAATAGCTTTTAAATAATTAAAACAACCTCCTTCAATGTACAATGTTGACTTAAATTAATGCAGCTAATTGTTAAAAGCTGTGTTAGGGACAGCAGAGTACAACAAACCCTGTAGTCAGTTTAGTTAATACTGAAAGATGCTCCTTAAAAGCTGCCTTGCTCACAATATTTCATTAATACACACAAAAGGGCAAAAAACTGAGATAATTAAACTAGATCCATTAATGAGAACAGACACTAACTTTACCACTTTTGCTTAAATGATATGGACCAAAACAATGGACCAAACGAAACGTTATCAGTTCCTCGGACTGGTTCTGACTGAAAAAAGATGAATACCAAGAACTGAATACTAACAAGGAAATCTGAATTAAAAATACTGCTCCAAAGCAGGTTGTTTCCAGAATGTATGGGACTGAAGTCATTTCTGAAGTCTTTAAGTCCTTTAAGTTCACAATGCTGGTGGGAAGTTATTAGTATTAAAAACTAGAAATGGTGTTTTGTGAGATGATTTTATCCAGAATGGAAGACACCATGTAATACACATACAAAGGTCAGGGGGTGTTGGGGTACAACTTGGTGTGATTGGTGTCCAGTATGGTACAGTAGATTGTAGGTCACATTGACAACATTGACTGAACACACACAAATTTATATACACTGTAGAAAACGCTTGGACCTCCACGCGGAGCAGATGTTGTCACACACAAGCCATGCTGTATAAATGTGATAGGTATTGGATTTAGGTGTTCCTCATAGCCAAGGCTTGTTCCAGCTCCTGTCTCCTCTGCTGAATCTTTGAAGAAAGTGGAAGGTAGATTAGAGGGATAAATAGCCAGTAAGATAGCCGGTCTAATGCAGTGCAGGTACTCTACATTGTTTTTGAACATTTTGGATGTCTCCCACATCTAACACTGATTTAACTCTTTAGCAGAGACAGCAAGATCTGAACTGGGTGTGTCCAATGGGAAGACATTCAAAAAGTGCAGTGCTGGTGTTCCTCCAAAACCAGGTTCAAAATCACTATGGTAGACTAGCTTGACTTCCTCAATATGTAAGTTTAAAATGCTCACCTTGCAGTAGAAGTAACGGCTGACAGCCTCCTGAGACCACGGCTCATGATAAAACTCTGCTCTTCTCTCCTCCTCTGGGTTCCCAACAACATCTGTCATGAGCTACAAGCAAATCAAAATGTGATATTGGTAAGAATGCAGGATAATGTCAGAACTAGACGGGTTTTTTTACAGAGAAAGAATTCACAAGGAAAAACTTGCATATGAATGTTTCCAGTTACTATAAAACAAACATCTGGCAGCTTAAATAAACCTGTCTCACATTCTTTCAATCAAACAGAACTGCAAAAGTAATTTCCCAACAGGTTTCACAACCATACAACCTTTTTTCTACTGCCTGTACAGCCAATCTGCAAATCCATTGTCATTCCTTCAGGTAGAACTTGTTAAGCTATTCAATCTGAGCAATGTTTTAAAACCACAGCATTTTCCTATTCGGAAAATTAACCTATGAATTAGTTATAGCCTTCTCAGTACATTAAACTGGCACAAAAAAAACCCACCAAATGCTACACTTAAAGTAATTAAATTTGCTGCAGACCTTTAGATCTCTGCTCTGGGATTTGAGCCAGTCCTGGATGTAGCCTTTGGGATCTCTGGAGAAGCTGAGCATGAAATCTCTCTGGATCTTCAGCTGATTTATAGACTCAATAGTCTCATGGATCTGAAGGTCATTTAGAATCATTAAAAAATTCAAGTATGTATTCAAAGACATGGTTGCACACTAAAAGCTGTTAAATCCTGATTATTATCCCATGAAACTGTAATAATGTCAGTCAGAATTAGAGACTGAATTCAGAATGAATGTTCAGAATCATTTGTGCCTACACTGTTATGTGAGTCTTGCACTAACCTTGTTATCCAGTGAGGCAATCTCTTGCTGATTGGCTGTGGAGAGCAGGAAGCTGCTCATTTGAGCTTTAAGAGGATCTTCCACCTCTACATCAATGTCATAGCACGCCGTTTTCTTTTGATCATTAGGGTCAACGCTGTACTCATAAACAAAAAAAAACCTTAATGAGAATGTTTCTTTGTAAAATTACAGTTTAGAGTAAATAAGCACAAAGCACAAAGCATGTATAAAGACGGAAAATAAACCCTAAAATTTGATTACATAAAATCTACTTTAAATAGGTTGAAATAAAATTATGACAATGCTGATAATGATATCTGTTATTGTTGATATCTATAATGAATATGACGCCCTTGAATGTACAGAAAGGTAAATGCAGGTAAAAACAGGCAGCCAAACCTAATAACATGGTTGATGACAATAGGATCAGGTGGTAGTAGAAGATTGGTAAGGCGCTGGGGAATTTCACAGAACTTCAGACGTGGACAATCAAAGATCTATGAGAGAAAGAGACCTTACGCACTTACAGAAAGTTGCATTTTAGACTTCATGCATTAATTACAGGAGGTTAACTGGCAGTTTATAATCAAGTGTATCAACTGTACCTGCTGGAAGTACTTATCACAGTTGATGTACTCCTTGTCATGGGAGTCCTGCAGTTTGTTGGTTTTGACATACTGCCAGAGCGCTTGTATAATACTGGAGCGAGTCTGTGTGTGAATACCCAGAAGACGAGCCAGTCTCGGATCCAATTTAAACTGAGGCGGCTGCACACAGAGCACAAAAATCTCAGCTTACTTCTGCTGTTCAGTTACTGTTCATCATGTTCATGGTTCAAAACAGTTCAGAGTTCACATGGTTACAGG
>JAZGTJ010001831.1:0-49296 GCA_036877575.1 Botia almorhae
GTGGGCACACTCCACTTTGCTTCCCTGATATTCCTCAGTGCTGTAGCCAAGATCATCTCGTTCCACTTACTCTCGTGGACTTGTTGAAACTCACTGGCATTCTTCACAAGCTGTTTGTCATTTGAGATCAAGCCCTGAGCTTTCAACAGTTTGCTGACTTTAACCAGGGAGTTCCCAAGCTTCTTTGCAAGTGATGGAATCATGAACCTGTCGGTTTCACTGTCATACCCGCATGTATACTTAACAGCTCTGACAGTCTCCATGTACTTCTTTGGGTTTACACAGTCTTCCATTGTTTTTAAGGAGGTGAACCTCCTGGCATTATAAATCAGCCTTCCCAATTCGCGCATCTTCCCCCGCACACACTGTTGATTCTTGGCTGATAGTCCACCTGTGTTTAACAAGTGCTGCCCAATCTCAGTGATGACTCTGTCATGTTTGATGATGTCTGTGATTGGGTCAGGATTCATGGCACTGATTACTCCCCACAGTTGTTTGCTTATGTTTGAAGGCACAGGCCCCGTGTATGTACACATGGACTGAACTCGGTTTTTTCCTGGTTTGGGGGAAACCGATTGAGGTTTCAGTCTACAAGTGCGCATGTGTCTCCACAGGATCTTTCTTGTGAAAAGTCCCCGACAGAACGCACAATGCATGAAATTCTCCCCCTGCACATTTTTATGTGGTCGTTTAAACGGCACCAGTTCCCCCTTTCCTGACTCCATAACAGCAGCATTGTGAGCGTAGTTTCCTCTGTTGCGAATATAATCCAGCTGTTTCTTTCTCTCCTGTGAACCCTTTGGAAAACTCAGAGCTTTAACCACGTCAGATTTATCTGCATGTAAACCTTCTAGATGTCTTGCCATCTTAGCATAAGGTTTAGAGCAGTACAAGCAGTAATGTCTCTTGTTGTACACTCTACCTCCATCTCTTTTTTGGCATGCACTCACAACTACATCATCTGTTGTGTTCTGACTGGAAGTGGGTTCTTCTCCTGTTCCACATGCTGCAGATGTAAGGCTGTGCCTTTTGTCTGATGCTGTTCCGTCACAGTCAGGGAAAGTCACTGAACTGGATTCATGAGCAGTCAGGTCATCATCATGAAGCTGATGTTTCGTCTGGTTTAGTGTAAGACTAACATCACTGTCACTGTCAGAGGTGCTGTCTGAAAGATAATATTCTGAACTGTCTGGTGTAAAATCAAAGAGCTCATCAGAATCCTCAAGATCTGTGTCTTTCATCTAAAAAAAAATCATATTCATTAGAAACAGGCCACAATTTATTGATCAGTAAATTATCACACATAAATTGGCAATCAGTTTTGTGATAATCAATGGACTGGTCATATCAAGTAACATGATGATTTGATGCTTCTTACTGTTTGTTATAAAGTTTTGGGCAGTTGATCTGACAAAAAAAAGATATCACTGAATCGTTGGTAATGAGAGTACAATATGACATTGATTCTCTTTTTGCAACTTGAAAGCTTACAATGATATTTTTAGTCCATCTCAGTCTTGGTACAAAAATCTCATTTTCATTTCGGAACTGTGTCACAATCTGTAAACAAAAGAAAAAGTATAAATAACATTTTACATTATTATTTGAAATTTAAAAATGAAAAGCTAACCAGAGTTCAGAGAGAGAAACATTTATTCCTGTGAACCTCTGTCTGCGCTCACACACATCTTGAGCAGAGCGCACTCCATGACGAGCTTTCACACACAGTGTTAATTCCTCATGAGAACCAGTTTCACCTCATTTAACCTTCTGCACTCACACACTGACTGAAAGCAGCAACACTCCACTACCACTAACCTAGTGGACACACACTGTAGCTGTTGGGTGTACTAATTTACAGCAGATAAGCTTAAAACACGCTAGAGACAGTAAACTTTAGTCTTTAGTGATGAATGTACCTGATGAGAAAAGCTGTTTTGAGCAGAAGCCTCGTCATCCATCTTTGACTGGAGAGAAGCATCAGAGCCACCTGCTGCTCTGTTATTACCAGCAGTACTGCTCATCTGTAAAATACAGAGATCTGATCAATCTGATCTCATCTGTAAAATACAGAGATCTGATCAATCTGATACAGGTACCGCATGACTTTAACATTTCTCCAAGAGTTGAACAGTTTTTACATTGTTTTAATTATTGGAGTTTTTTGTGATTACATTTCGCCCATTAGTTGCAATACGGCCATTGTATGCCTCACATAACCTGGGAAAAATCCAGTTGCCTAGGACTGTAGCAGCCCATTCTTTAATGTATAAATTATGTGTAAATAATAGGGATGAATTAGATTAATATATTTCTAACAGATGCAAATTCTAATTTATTGAACCAACAACCCGACACATGCAACAATAGTTTGTACACTGCTCGCTTTACGACACACTTGTGTTCTCCACAGATAGTCTTCCGCTGCAAAATCACAGGCGATTTCTTCTCCTGCTTTAATGTCATTCAGCGCAAACAAACACAGATGTGTCTTTGCATTCGTATCAGTTTTCTTCATCTTCATCTACAGTTCGGATGTTTGTGCTCATGAACACATGAGTGCAGGCCCCGCCCCCCACACACAGATTACTGTAACCTGCGCATACAGGAGAAAAGAACTATTACAGAGCAACATCAATATCGCTGAATAATATCAAATGCACACAATCGCCTTTTTAACCATTTGTTTACTCTCAGAAGCGGCAATTATAATAGTGATTCGATCACGTATTTACAAAGATTTACAGGGTCGCTGTATTGTCCTTGTCTGATCACGTGACCAGAAAGCGACATCAACGCGTTTAAAGAGACATGTTGCGCTTTTATACTCCTCAGTATGAAGAACTGTCACTCAACCTTCAGTAACACACCGCTATAATGAAATGAATATGCTCACAAGAACATGCTAAACAGATCCGATCTGTTAAATCAAGAAAAAAACACAAAACCTCGAACGGCTTCACCAATAATGCAGTCTACATCTATAGTACATTTATATTTGTCTATATGCCAACACATTTAAACTGGTTTCGTGTTTTTTACCTGTAAATACAGGAGAAAAATTAAGAGAAGGAGAATCGGGTCTCTCTCCCAGCCCCTCTGCTCGTACGAGCGAGATGTGTGAAGTCTTACACATACGTGACCTCCCAACTTCAAAATAAGAGTCTTTGATCGCTGTGTCTGAATGGAAAACATTTTCCTTAAGAACATACAAAATAAACAAATATTTACAGTTATCGCCATACAATTGTGTACACCAGCTGTGTGTACCACACATCAATACGTAAGAATCTGAAAACATAAGAAAAGGATAAAGACAATATATAATCACAAATCAGTGTCTTATTTACAATAGTGTAGCATAAGGACAAAAGCTTCAGTGCAGTTTCACTTTTAACCGCCATGTTTTTCCTCTTTACACACGCACACACATGATGTGGGGTAACGTTTCATCTCCTCTGCTCTCATCTCAATAGTTAGTAGCTGATTTAAAACATGCTGTAACCAGTGTTACATTACATACTCATAAGATTATGTGTACATATGACAGTAATTCAGTGACGTTCCCCTCACTGCACTGATACACTTCACCTCGTATTTGAATGTTTCATCCGTCTTTAAAACATGACATGCAGCATCTTTAAAAGGACAGATTCATTTCAAACTGATAGACTGTGACAACAGTGAGACATGCAGAATTAAACGAGTATGTTCAATAAGCAGATAAGAATGTTGTTGTAATGTAACACTGTTAAATGACACTTTCAGAAGTACTTAAAAACAGCCAATAAGAGGTAAATAATGGATTTATGGGTACTTGAACATTCATGTGAACTGTGTGTGTCTGCAGACACATGAAGGAAGTGAGCTGGAGAATTGTATTAAAACATGTTTTATTGTCCACATTCATGAGTCAGTTTTAGTTCTTATAGTCTGAACAGCAAAATAACTCAATAACTATCTGTCAAACTGTGGCATCGGAATGTTCAGGAAAGCTGTTCGATACTGTAACTATTTCTGAAAATCACACAAACTTGACCTTTCTATTATAAGCTATTAAACCAGATATTGACCACACAGTGTAAACAAATGAATTCAGTTTCATTTCTTGCAAAATGACAGACTAAAGACAGATTGAAATTATGTGACTTAAGCCTTAAAAACTGTCCTTCATGTTTAAAGAATGGTTTGCCAGTTAGAGGCAGAAATTACAGTCATCTAAAGCGCTTAATCATAATCTTTCCATTCACTGAAACACTGTATTATGATCTCTGCTCTCCACAACATACTTGTGACAGCTTGATAGTTACCTCAAGGTCTCTGTCTTAGGAAAACAGACCGTGGAGTCATTCAGATGATATATTTCCATTTATCTGAAGACTGTCAGTGTGCTGTTACACATGTGATAGATTTTGTTTGTCCTCACACTGCCCTGAAGGATAGCACTCAAGAGAAAATCCGCAAAGCAATCGACTTCACAAAGAGTGAGAAGTTTTATTCTTAAAAATAAACCATCATCTCATGTGTGATGGTACGCACATGATTACAATTCTTCCAAGATCACAGTTCTGTTCAGAAACCAACAAATGGATTCATAATAGAACAACATGCTGGAGAAAAAACAAGGCATTGTTTTACACAGAGCATGATGTAGAACTGGGTACAGGTAGATAACTATAGCCTGAGGGGATGAAAAACTTGCCCCCTCTCCATTTCTATTTTCTGTAATTGTCTGTAAATCACAAAATCTTTATTTTTATTTAGCACATGAATGACCACATAACTGAAGCGCAGGACACTGCAGCTGTGCAATTATAACACCATGTGCTGCTCTGTTATAATGCAACCAAAGCAGTCAAACTCTTAACTCACATAAACCATAATCAGCAAAGCATGTTGTCACATATTGGAACACTTATTGGCTCTTTCCATCAAGAACTGTGATAACCTATAAAAAGTCCTGGTGCTCAGCTCACCTCACCTCAGCTCACCTCAGCTCATTTTAGCTCACCTCAGTTCAACTCACCTCAGCTCACCTCAGCTCAGCTCACCTCACCTCACCTCACCTCAGCTCATTTCAGCTCACCTCAGCTCATTTCAGCTCACCTCAGCTCAGCTCACCTCACCTCAGCTCACCTCACCTCACCTCACCTCACCTCACCTCAGCTCATTTCAGCTCACCTCAGCTCATTTCAGCTCACCTCAGCTCATTTCAGCTCAACTCAGCTCAACTCAGCTCACCTCAGCTCACCTCACCTCAGCTCAGCTCACCTCAGCTCATTTCAGCTCACCTCACCTCAGCTCATTTCAGCTCACCTCAGCTCATTTCAGCTCACCTCACCTCAGCTCATTTCAGCTCACCTCAGCTCATTTCAGCTCAACTCAGCTCATTTCAGCTCAACTCAGCTCACCTCAGCTCAACTCACCTCACCTCAGCTCAACTCACCACAGCCCAGTTCAGCTCAGCTCAGCTCAGATTCATTCATCATCTGCAGTTTTTCAGGTTTGTGGACTCTTTCTCTATGTTATGTTATTGTTGCTCCTTGGGGGATGTGAGTGATAGTATTTATCATCAGGAGTTTTAAAAAGGAAAGAAAAGAAAAGCTTGAGGAGGCCCGTCTCAAATGTTCATTTTTCCAGAATCTGTGTGTTTTTGTTGTCTTAAATTTTCCTTGGTGGTCGTGAACAAAGTGTTTCTCTGTGGAACAGCGCCGGACACGCAGACACTCTGTCTGTACTGGGACTTCCTGTTCCCAAGTCCAAAACCCACAGAGCCACAGCAAAGAGCACAAGGTCAGATTCTGCTCGGCAACATAGGAGGTGCATTGCAGCAGACCAAGAGAAGTGTGTGTGTGTTTCTACCACTGTGGGGACCACATGTCTCCATGAGGATGGTAAAAGTCACACACACCTACATTGTGGGGACAAGCCAGCGGTCCCCATGAGGGAAACTGATTATGAAACATACTAAATGATGCTTTTTTAAAAATGTAATAAAGCTGAAAGGTTTCTGTGTCGGTTGGTGTGTGAGAGAGTGAGCGTGTGTGCGTGTGTGTGTGTGTGTGAGAGTGTGTGTGTGAGAGAGTGTGTGAGAGAGAGGGGGGGGGTAGAGAGAGGAAAAGAGTGACTCAGATGGTTAAAACAGAGCTGAAGGAGGATAAATGTTTGGCTCATTCGTTTAGAATGTTAAAAGTCTCTGAAGTGTCTTATAATGTCACTATTATCATCACTTTCTTCAGGCTGTTGAAACACTCTTACACTTGTGCAACGATTCACATTACAGTGTCCATTTTACACACAGTCACACTCATACATGGAAAATACTTTCGCTCCTGTTTTCACATGTCAACTAGATGAACAAAAGAAAACATCTGTAGAGCTTATTTCACACTGTTCCCTAGAAAGATGAACTCTTTCTTGTCTCTGTGATTGTTGACACTGAGGGTGAGTTCTGAGGACACACATTCATGATCTGTGAGCCTGGTTCTTAGCATGACACACACACACACACACCCCTCTGTCTGTGCTGTACAAACACACAACAGCACAAATCCTTACATCCCCTCCACAGCACTTCACAACCCATCAGCTGGCTTATGTTTACTAGACACTAGTCTCAGCCCCGTCCACTTATTGGCTCATGCATATGGTTCAGAATCTGATTGGCTGAGTACTGCACTTTGGGTCTCTACATAATTTCCACTATTTTACATGTGCATTTACAGGTACATTGACAGAGTTTGACATTGTGCTTTTCCTTTGCATGAGATGTAGAAACAATTTCACATTATTTATGTCTTTATATTATTGTTTTTATTAGTGGTTTAGTATTATAAGTGTTTGCTAAGGCAAGCATGAATTATTACTGTTGCTCATTCTCAGGATTATACTGGACATTAAACTTCCAGCATTTGTACTTTCTCTAATATAATAGTTTGATTTTACGTTTGTAAATGACTAGACTGGAATTTTTTTATAACAGTTTAAAAAGATCCCCAAAACTGCCCTACTGTGTCTGTGGGCTAAACATTGATCATAAATGCTTTAATTTAACCTTTTAACCCTCAGTCCATGTTGACACATCTGATCTATTGCATCTAATTTACTTCATCTGATGTACTGCATCTGATCTCAATGTGAGCGAGATCTACTTGTAAAAGTAAAATGACAGAAACAGTTTAGCAGGTTTATATTGTGTCTCCTGTATGTGGAGTTGTAGTTACAGACTCTTCCTAAAGCTTGCATTGGAAATAAGAATGTGAGGTTATAGAAATGGCCCTTAGCGAGGACACATCTGATATCCAGCAGTGTTTATCTGAAACTGACGTGTGCTGTTCAGACATGCTTTCAGTCTATAGTACCATCATGCTGTGAATGTTTTCAAGGTTTGTTTGTTCCACAGTCTTTTGTCTTCATGGATTAAGGCAGTGCCACAGCTACTGCAGGTACTGACTTGATGCTAAAATGTAAATTGATCACTTTCTGTTTCTCTTTAGTTTTGGAATAGATCTGGATATCAGGAAAGATTTGGCAATAAACATGATTGACATTAAGGGGATTTCAAGCTGTACTTTAGCTTCTTTGACATGCTATGGATTGGAGCAAATCAATTAATATTTTGGTCCAAATCAAATCAACCAGAACATAAATGATAAAACAATAAATATGAAGATCTGTTCAGTGCAGGTACATCTTCTGGAGTTCTATCTCATGTCATAAAACACAATAAGACCAGAAATCAGTGAGAGACCAGAAAACAAGGATAATAACCTTGTAACCTTCTGTCCTCAAGCTGTGGTGATGAGTCTTGTGAGAGAGATGTGATGTCACACAGGTGACGTGATTAAACAGCAGGATGTTAAGAGTTCAAACCATGTAGATTTCTCCTCCATGTTGCATTAGAGGCCGTAAGGTGCTGAAAGGAAACATCTGACAACACACACTAAAGTTTTCATAGAATCTGTTTTCTGTTTTTATACATATACTTACACCTATACCTATACATATACTTACACCTATACCTATACATATACCTTGATATGTGTATGTTACCCAGGTATTTTGGAACAGAAATGACTCATCTTTTATATAATATGGAAGAACCGAATTGGTTTATTGGAAATGGTGTCAGAGGGACACTGGGGATTGACACCAGCTTCAGCCAATAGAGAGCAAGAGAAAGACACATTCCACACTGGGATGTAACATTCAGTACATTACATATCATGTGTCTCATAGCAACAGACTGTAAATGTGATGTTGAATGTTTGTTTGAAGTGTAGCCAGTTTGAACAGAATTCTTGACTCTGGATTCTTAACCTAAAACCAACACTAACCTGTTTAGTTTTCATAAGCATAAACTAATAACAACGGAAAATTCAACAACATGTAGCTGGAACTTGATTTGACCTCTCTGCAACAGTATTTTAAAGTTTACATAAATACATTTATACTGATGTATAAGGTCTGTGATTGCTTGATGTTTGTTGTGAGTTGTCACTGTATGAGTGATACTCCAGTAAAAAAACTTTCACATGTGTGCTGGCTTTGCTGTGGTGACCATCAGAGAGATGAAGCCTTCAAAGAAACTAACAGCAGCATGAGATCCACAAGTGAGAAGGTGAAACATTTAAGGTTTGTCTGGGAACTGAAGAGGTTCATGTGAACTCTTGATACACATGCAGAATCTTCTGTTTCAGTAAACAAGTTCTCTTGAGGACATTGTGGATATTTTACTGCAAGAACAAGAAGAGTTTTTGACCACTAAACATTCATGACTTGATAAGTTGGACTCTTAAATAATTGTTCCTGAAAACACAACATGTGCCCTGTAGTTTGTAAAGCCCTTTTCCCTGAGACACTGTAAACACAGCGCTCCTGTTACACTGCTGTTCATGCGCATGTAAATGTTTAACACTAACTGTACCAGAAAGCACCTGAGATAATCAAAAACATTTTGCTGTTTTACTCCAAAAGTGTACATTTTATTTCTTTGTACAAAAGAATACCATCAAATAACACGTTGTAATACTAAATACAATCATATGAGTGTCAAATACATTCAAACAGTTCTAATAAACACTTGAATGGTAAAAAATTCCTGATGAACAAAAGATTGCATATCTGAGTGCTGGTTAGTTCATCGCCGTTGTGTTCTGACCGCACAACCATTAAAATACTTTCAGCTCAAGAAAAGCTGGTTTTGCACTTCTTCCCTATTTTAAAATGGCTTAAGTTATTCATCTGGTCTCAAGCTCACTGGTTTGCCTCCCTCTGTGACATGAAATATCGTATCAATTACCATTTAAAAAAAGCATATAACCCAACACGACAGTCATACCTTCAAAGTTTCAGTTAAGAACTTAAACTCTTAAACTACCGCTAAATAGAGAGGCAGCGAATGACACCTCTCATACAGCACATACCTGTAAACAAATGTACAGTACACAGCTCAGCATGAACAGAGGCACTTGACATGTTAAATGAATGTACTTTTAAACTGTAATGAAACGGCTTTGAAGTCACACACAGTTAAGAACACAAGATCTCCAGCAAACACTTTGTTTTTGCCTTTTTTGAGGTCGCTGAAGGTTCTCCAGGAACCAAACTCAAGATAAGAAGACATGCTTTTGTTTGTGCTTGTTAACATGTAGTGTGTGCTGGGTGTAGACAGGTCTGCAATCTGATCTTAGAGACACTGTACTCACACAGAGCCACAGGCTGTGCATCTTCAAATCATCAGTGTGAATGTTGTGCATCGTATCCAGTTAATCACAAGTAAACACACAGTAGGAGCAGGTCTGAGATCAGTGTTTACAATCAGAGGCACTTGGTGAATATAGGCCCTGTTGAGTGAGTGTGTCTGAGCTCTTTGCATCTCAGTGTGCGATGCAGCATCCAGACTCTTCATGTTTATGCAGCAGGGACATGCGAGAGAATGTTTTGGAGCAGTTCTTGCACTGATATTTCTTTACGTCTGAGTGGGTTTGCAGATGAGCGCGGAGATTGGATCGGTCCGCAAATGCACGACTACAGTGTGGGCATGAGAAAGGTTTCTCACCTACCAAACAGAAAAAGCAAAAATCACATCAGAGCATATGTTAAAGTGTGGCATGTTGTCTGTGAGTCACATGCTTGCATATTAGGAAAGCACTGCACAACATATTCATTACAAAATGTGCAACAGATCTCAAATATATCTACAGCTGTCAATCCACATCCCACAGCAAAGATAAACTGCTGGTAAATCTTTAGCAGACGAAAGCAGGTAGCAGACGAAAGACAGAATGTTTTGTCCGCTACCTTCTGGTGGCTCTAGAATCTTTCTGTGTGCACAGACATGAAAGATCAAATGCAGAAGGCAGTGTGATCTGCTCACCGGTGTGTGTCCTGATGTGTCCCTGAAGCAGCCAGGGTCTGGAGAAAGCTTTTCCACACATTTTACAAACACAGGGCAAAGTGTGTGTCCTTATGTGCATCTTCAGGGCACCCAGACTCACATACTCCTTCTCGCAGTACTTGCAGCTGAAGGACCTCCTGGTCTGAGCGTCACAATGCAGCTGCTTGTGTTTGACGAGTCCAGAATATGTGCTGTAAGATTTATTACACAAACTGCACTGGAACTTCTCAGTATCAGAGAGTTTGGTGGACTGTAACCTCTCGTCTTCATCGCTCCTGGGGCTCTCTGAACCGCTGTGCTCTTTACTGGAGGATGTGTCAGAGAGGGGAGAGGGGTATGCTGATATGGGGAAGAGGTCTCTGGGCAGGGGTGAGAGGGGCAGATTACAGGCAGTCCAGACTGTTATGGGGCTCACTGCTTCAGTCTGACGTATAACAGGCACTTGAAGTGTTTTGAACACATATGGAGAAATAAACACTGCAAGAAAGGGGAAACAGAATCATGTCAGTAATGTCCAGTGAACAAGTGTGTGTGTGTGTGTTTATTTACACTTACACAGTGACACTGTTGAACAACATATCAGGATAGTTGCAGTTAATAAAGCTTTAAAGACATTCTGTCAACATCTGAAAGCCAAATAACTTTTTACTCGCTTTTAATTTATCCAGTAAGATCTCATTCATTCTAATGATTCCTTTATCATCTTACACACATCATTCAGTGTTGCACAGAGATTTTAATACTTCAGTTCAAACCAGTAACATCTACAATCACTGTAGTAAAACTGTTGACACTGAGTCTCTTACCTGCTGGACTCTGCTGCTGTTCACTGTACTTTGGTTTCTTAGCGCCGTTGAAATGCTTCTTCACGAGGAATGATCGAGGCATGCTGGCGTGTTTCTGGAGATCTTCTCGTTTATACTGTCACTGGGTCACACTGTCCAGCAGAGCTTCATGTTCTGCCGCTGGGATCTGCTCTCCAACTCCTGCGACTCTCCAGAAGAACCAGTAAAGACTTCCAATCAGGAGCAAGGGGAGGTCCTTTGCGTTCGGCTTTACATATTCATATTGCCTCCACCAATCACAGCGGAGGCGTGGTTTGGAGGGCGGGTGTGACGCGGCAGAAGAGTGTGTTGGGTCTCAGTCTAGAGGTGAATAATGTTCGTGCGCAGATGATCAGAGAACACACACTGTTGAAACATGATAATAATATAGTTCATATTACTATCTTTACATGAACCCTTGGTCATAACTGATCTGTCAATAACATTTTTTAATGAAATCATTGTATTTTAACTCTACTGTCTTGGTGTGTTGTTGTTTTCTGTTATAGTGTAAATAAATTAGGAAAGTAATCGCTACACACCAATAATCTTGACGTGTTTTTAATTCAAACTACAGAAAGAACTGGACGTTACTGAATCCCAGCGTAACTTATGTATTTACTGTAAGCGCGATTGATTAGCGCCCTCCAGTGTTCATTTTACAGCATCACGGTCGCTGTGATGTGTTTCGATTTATTTCTGTCCAAAATGTTTCGTAAAATGTTAAATGTTTGCTTGTATTTAATATTCTGTTGTTTGCAATTCACTGACATTTTAGACACATTTAAGTGTGAGTTGAGGGGCTCTGTGTTCATTGTGTTGTAAAGTCACGGCATTTTCACACTGATAAAACCATTTCACACCTTTAATCGTGGAGATTATAGAAAGAATTCATAAACATAACTCTGATTGTTTATATGATCATTTCTGTGAAACTCGAGTGAATGACAGCAATGACATCACGATGGTCTGTTGTCCTGGATGCTGATTGGTTAATACAGAGGTCTAGCTGTTCCTAAATCTACAGTTTAATACACTTCCATCACACGTTCTGTTTAAATGTCAGGGATTAAATCTAGCAGAATGATGGAAATAAACATGACAGGCGTTCATAATGTTACTTCCATAATCAGATATATTTGTGAGTCACAGAGAGTTTCGGTGAAAAACCTTTAGGGCGAGCTTTGATTTTTACACATCAGCATTATATCTTGAGTTTCACCTGTCAGGTGATGGAGGTTGTTGTAAATTACAGACTGCTGTTTTGGGTTTGGGATGTGTCATCAGAACACTGAAGCAATTCAGCTGAATTGAGGGTCTGTTTGAAAACATTCTTTAACATTTACGTGTGTCTTAACTCATGCTTGTGTGAGTTCTGAAGGGCTGTTGGTTGATATTATACAGGTGCAGTAGTTTGTTCTGACGCTTGTATGTATCGGTCATTAATACTGTAGAGGCTTTGGCAGGTTTTGATCCCACTATAAACAGAAAATCATGTTGTATTTTCTGGCCCTTAATTAAATCACTAAAATGTGTTGGGAAGGTGTCAGTGCTCTCTGGGGAAATCTCCATGAACAGAGGCCATTAATAAAACATCTTCATGCACATGAACCTCAACAGTATGTTGTTTCCTGTCAGTCCAGAGTTTTCTGTTCATTCTTTGTAGGAAAGAACAGTAACGATTTGCAGGCAGTCGATGGGAGGGTTCGGTTTGAGTATCATGGTGAGTTTACATGTAAGCGTGCAGCTTTGACCTGCTTTGAGAAAGGAACAGAAGGGTAAGACGCTTAAATTCTCTTTCCCCAGAAGAGTGTTTATTGACTTATGCTTGTGTTTTTGTTGACAGCTGAACTCTCTGCTCGTCTGTTTACTGGAGACGGGATTCTGAAGGTATGCCACTTTTTCCATGCTTTCTTTATCATGGAACATTTTAATTGTATCTGTTATTTTGTAGCATTATTAATTCTGTACTTCATCTGAATGACTGTATTTGAATGGTTGTGTTAATAAAATCCTGATGTATTAGATACAGTCACTGTGCAGTGTTTCTACAGTGTAGTTTCTTACAGTCGTTGCATCAGGCACTGATTTGGGAATTCTGGGAATTAAAGAATTACACAGAATTCATTGTACTGTATGTTTATGAATTCATTACTGTTTCTCTTGTGTTGTGATCAGATTAACAGTATTAATGTGAGGAGCTATCGCCATGAGGAAGTGGTATGTGTTTTCTGTTGAGTAATAATATAAAGAGACTTTTGTCACTGCAGGAGTGTGGAATCATCTGTAAGCTGTGCACATGAATCAGACAGTTTAAAGATGGTTGTCTTTATGTTTGAGAACCTGAGCAATGACAGTGAGATGATGGTTCTGTTCTGTGATCTTCAGGTGCAGGTTTTGCGTAATGCAGGTGAGGAGTACACACTGACTGTGTCGTTCCTGCTCTTCTTGGCCATTGTCTCCAGGGTTAGCTGGGAGAAGAGGTGGGTGGACCTCAGACTGATCCCCAACTTACATGCCCGTCTGTCCCAGTACGTTCCAGGCACAAACATCTGCAGGTGAGCTGCACAGGAAGTTTCATTGGTTTATATTAATCATTCAGGAGACCGTTGGCTTGTGGAGGCCAGTGTGACTTATTGATCTCCTGCTTTTATCTTGAAACTAAAGATGTGATGAAAGCATGTATGTGGATGTTTTCAGGTGACTGCAGTAGACGCTGTGGTGTTACTCAGTTCTCCAGCGCTGATGAATGCTGGACTGGATTCACGCTATAACCTCCAAGATTTCTGCTGTGACCAAGCACAGTGTAAGTACATCACACCTTCAGCCATTTCAAACTGTGAGATTCATTTAAACCTGCCACAAATGTATGTAAATGACACTAAGAAGGGACAGTGACTGTTGACTCAGAGCGTGTGGTGTTACTGATCCAGCAGCTCAATTTATGTTTGTTTGAAAACAAAGCCATAAAGTCAATTTATCCCAATGACGGAGGTGAATTATTCAGATTAAGGAATTTAAATGGTGCAGAAGGACTCAATGGTTCACTCATAATTAGCACAGAATAAAATCTGCTCGGCTCACTCGCTGTTGAGAGTGCCAATACAAAACTCTTTATCCTGCCATTGTCTGTTTTCAGTGTGTGTGTTGAATTTGTCTCTCAGTTTGCTCTTTAAAACAAGATACTGTGGCGAATGGTTTGGATTATCCTGCACTGAGAGCAGCTGGATAAGTGTTCAGTCCATCTCTGTGAAGAAAATCAAACCCTGTTCCACATTCAGATGGACTGCTAGAGTCTGACAGTCACTAACTAACTTCACAGCAGGAGATTCGTTTGACTGGACTGTGACTGAACATCAGTATTTATCCAGAAGAAAACATGAGGCGGTTGGGGAGGGTTTCGTTCTTCTGAAAGAACGCCTACAGAGACCTAAATAAAACCCCGAGAGACACCTGAAGACCACAGTGATGGTTTTCCCCCCTGTGTGACACACATACCCTCCAGAAAAGCAAGAGTCAAGTTCACAAGACATTTCTATTCTCTGCATCTCCTCATGTTATGACATCATTCACACTGACAGCGTCTGATTTTAATCTGTCTTGTCACGCAGAAAGTGACTTTTTAAAGTTCGCAGCCTAATGATGTAACAAATGCTTGATTTGATGAATTATGTGAGAGGAAAAGTGGTGAGTTTAGGTTTGATTCTGCTGATTTGAGTGAATGTGTGAATTTACACTCATCGACAGTTTACTGCAGAAACTCATTGTCATCTTCTGTCTGCTTGGTTTGTGTTTCAGATTATATTTATGGGCTGGGTGGACGAAAAAGAACAAGACTCGGTTCAGGATGAAATGTACACGTCAAAGATCTGGCCTTACGAGGGTCGTCGCTCTTTAAGTTCTCCACGCCTCCAGTAAGATTCATCAAGAGTCTTTCACTGTAACTGATTATGAGACACAGTGATTATGAGACAGTGATTATGAGACAGTGATTATGAGAAAGTGATTATGAGACAAAGTGATTATGAGACAAAGTGATTATGAGACAGTGATTATGAGACACAGTGATTATGAGAAAGTGATTATAAAAAAGAGATTTTGAGACAAAGTGATTATGAGACACAGTGATTATGAGACACAGTGATTATGAGACAGTGATTATGAGACAAGGTGATTATTAGACACAGTTATTATGAGACAGTGATTATGAGACACTGTGATTATGAGACAGTGATTATGAGACAAAGTGATTATGAGACAAAGTGATTATGAGACAAAGTGATTATGAGACACAGTGATTATGAGACAAGGTGATTATTAGACACAGTTATTATGAGATACTGTGATTATGAGACAGTGATTATGAGACAGTGATTATGAGACAAAGTGATTATGAGACAAAGTGATTATGAGACACAGTGATTATGAGACAGTGATTATGAGACACAGTGATTATGAGACACAGTGATTATGAGACACAGTGATTATGAGACACAGTGATTATGAGACACAGTGATTATGAGACACAGTGATTATGAGTGTCTCATAATGAACGCACATTCTCAAAGAAACCATGTTTGTGTTAATAAATGAATTGACTATTATTCTGATGTTTTTCTTCATATCTGAGAGAAATATATTGAGTACATTACCGTGTAAGCGGAAATATAGTTGTCATTTACTAGTGTTGGTAAACTGTTATTCAGTTAAACTGCTTCCTAACAGTCAGTGTAACAGTGCTGATTGGTTGTTATCTGTCATTACAGCCAATGCTTTCTCATTTAGCATCCATGCTTCAGTTTCCTGATGTCCTTCACCAGCTGCCACCAGCTGGGCTTCAGAATGTTAGCTAACAGCTACATTCACAAATAGTCTTGTTAAAAGACCCAGATCTGAGGCGGGCTCTACAGATGGAAAACATCAATGTTTTTGCTCTATTCATTTTCATTTCTTGGCGTTGAGTGTTTGTGCAACAGGAAGCTTGATATAAATGAACTGATAAAAAATGAAAAAGTTCTGATGTTCTGTAAAGCAGATTCTGAGAGTTCGTGTATAGATTTACATTTACATTTACATTTAGGCATTTGGCAGACGCTTTTATCCAAAGCGACTTACATTGCATTATACTACACATTGATCACTATACATTGAGTATGTGCAATCCCTGGGATCGAACCCATGACCTTGGCGTTGTTAACGCCATGCTCTAACCACTGAGCTACAGGAAAGCTCCGGTTATTACTAGTATAGACGTGTATAATGTGTGTTGTTGGCGTTTTACATCAATGTGTTTGACCAAAAGGCTTGGAAAAACCCCAAATAAAATATATATGTAAATATTTCCAAAATCCCAAAAAAAAGGCATTAGGACCCGGTGCCTCCGCAACCCCTACCATCCGGGTGACGTGAGCAGGGGATTAACTGAGCAGCTTTATAATAACTCAATAGGTTTTTTTATTTCATTATTATTATTATTATTATTTTTTTATTAATACTACTTATAATAATAAGGATTACTATATTTTGTTAAATATATATTCTATTTTTATATCTTATATATCATTAAATTACTATATTATTATAATTGCCCTCTTCTTGATCCTCAAACCTCCCCTCATTCTTGATTAAAGGAGTTCATTTGAAAATGTTATTATTGCTGTTATTATTATTATTACTATTATTATTACTGCCATTTATCATCTTCCTCACCCTGAGCTCTGAGTACCATTCACACCCTCCATCCTCAAATGTTTGTGATTAATACTATTGTTATCATTTTTATTATTGTTATTATGTCTGTTGTACTTTTCTACATGTTCCCTTGTTTATATACTTCCAACCGTGACACACAGTTACAGTTACCACTTACACACACACACACACACACACACTCACATGCACACACAAATCATGTTTACTGTCATGTGTTTCAAAAAAAAAATTCCAAAATCATTTGTGATTGTGTAAAAAAAGATTTGTAAACAAACTTAAATGACAAAAATCAGCTTAATAAAGTTTCATAGATTAGTTATAAATATATTTAATGAAAAGATGATTCAGAAAGAAAACATCAAATTACAAACAGATACATTTAAAAAAGACTTGTGCATTGACAGGAACTATCTCAAGAAAACATGCTGATCTTGAGGAGATCCACCTGATGGGATTCTGGATGAACGCTGTAGTGTTCACAAACCCCACAGATCCGTTTCTCAGTTGTTGCGTCAATGAAACACACTGATCAATTTTAAACACCCTCCAGTTTAAAAACACCCTCCAGACCTGTTTAATCCATCTGTGGCATGTTGCTTCTAGCTTTAACTTTCAAAGGATATAAGATATCCAGATATATTTCTATGTGGTTCTGAACATTTAACAGGATCGATTTGTCTCCAGTGTTTAGATTTAATATCTGCTAATCATGTTTTCAATAGTCTTAAAAACAAACAAACACATTTCATTTTTGAACCATTAACATTGTTACCCAGAACTTGCCGTTTCAAACAACCTTGTGCTGCTGGTAAATATTACTTGCTATGAAAAATATTCTGGCTTGTTCAGATGCTACAGAAAAGACATCTAATAATTATAGAGAATTATTTATAAAGTCTTTGAGGTCTAAAACAGATCATTTTGGTTACCTTTACACTTTCTCACCGTTATTTCATTACAAGTATTGGGAGACATAATGCACTTCTGGTAATGACCTAAGATCAGAAACAAACGCTGTTTATGTTCACATCCTCCAGAACTAAAATCAATAACAGAAATGAAACCACACATCTCTTGTGCTGACGATATATTGCAAACAAGTTACATGTGAAATCATTCCAAACAGTGACGTGTCATAAACACAAGCAGAAAGTCTTCAGGTGGATTCACTTTAGAACGACCAAAAATAACATCATCTATCGAGACTAGTGTAAAAAACAAACATATAAATGCAAAACAGGCCAGAAATCTCTCTGTGAAACTTCACTTAAACAATCTGAAGAGATAGAACATATTCGCATTATAAACAGCAAAAATGCCCCCCAGTCTGAGACCCAAACAAGGCAAAAATCAACCCCAAATAATGACTTTAGTTTTTCAAAAGAAAAATCTGCCATTACTGGGTTCATTAATTATTACAATACAAGTCAGTGAAAAACAGCTCAGGGATTTTGCTGAACAAATTTACCAAACTCTGTTTCTGAATACAAATAAGGGGAGTTAGAAGCTTCCAAACCCCCACAGTGCTCCTCATGTCCTTCATCCTCAAAACACTCCTGCACAATTCTGTCCAAAAATCCCATTCAAAACGTGTCAATGCTGCACAACACAGTCTCCTGAACCTTGTTTAAATGTTTCAGATGTACATTATCAAGAAAACAAAACTCTGGAACTGTATCAGGTCAGAGGCAGTCTGAGAAAGAAAGAACCAATTACACTCGAGAGCCGTGTGTTTATTTCTGCCGATAGTACAGCAGGAACGCCTTCAGGGACTCTGGCAGAGGCAGGCTCAGGATTTTGTCTCTCAGAAGGTTGACTTGTGGTTCCTCTGGTTTTATAGGCTCAGTGTCTTTCTCCTGCTCTTCATCTTTGCTCTCTTCCTCGATGAATTCATCTTCCTCACTGTCCATCGGTTGAGGTATCAGCTGGTTACCAACGAAGACGTAGGTGCTAATTCTGTGAGGGCGCCGACAGCGCCTGTGTTTGCGAGACGCTCTCTGCTCGCTGCTGCGGTCGGCAGTGTCATCGCTGGTCAAACTGCGGAGTGTTCTGCGAATGTAGATTCTCGCCAGATCCTGAAGACTGCGTACTGTGAGCGGGGCTGAGACACACACAGGAAACATTCATTCATAATTACAGCTTTATCTGACAGCTGTTCTAAATCAACATGAGCCTCTTTGTGCACAAAAAACAATACTGGATAGATCACCTGAAGCACAGAGAAGGAGGGTATCCCTGGGTTTTATTTTAATATGAAAATTTGACAGGAAAAAGTACCTCCAAAAGAAGTTACCAAAGTAATGTATTTCACCAAAATAAGATGAAGCATCCCTCTTGTTGTCTAACTTAAACTAGGGTTTTGTAAATTATAAACGTTTAATATTTTTATGTATGTATGCTGCTTTTGCATGTTGTAGTAAAATTGAATTGAATTGTTCTTGAATAATAAAGGCAAAATCTCTCTGGAGAACAGCGGTTAGTTTAAGTCTGGAAGCACCCCACACAAACAACACAATTCACTGCTCATGACGGTTCATGAAGGGAAGCTGGTGTGTTGCTGCATGGTTGAAATTTGTCAAATAAATGTTGCTGGAGAGCTACTTGTGGCAGCTGATAGGACAGAGGAATGTGAGGTCATAAAGGGGGTGGAGACTCACGTAATACAACAGCTTCAGGCTTGCTGCTGTCGGTTCTGTTCTGCTGAACAAGAGGAGCAAATGACACGGCCAAGATATTCTTACTGTCCCAAGAGCTCTGACCGGTTCTAGTTATCTGAGTCAGCTGCAAGAACACAAACACAGAATAACCCTGCTAAAAAACAGCTCAAAGAGCAAAACAAGACACAGACAGACAGACAGACAGACAGGCTATGAGATTTCACCTCACTGGCAGTAAGTGATAGTTCCGATCATGATGCATGTTGTTTGTGAATTTACAGGGTCATTAACTCAGCAGGAAACACTGTTTTAAATACGTGTGTGTTCATGTAACTCAAGCTTATGACCGAAAACTGCTCAAAAAGCCTGTGAGTGGAATGTTTGGCCAGCTGTTAATTCTGCTCTGGATTTCTATGCTCTGCTGACTGTAACAGTAAGTCTGGGAGGGACACACTGCACGGCTCTTTCTCTTTAAACAGTTAAAAGTTACATCAGTTACATCATAGCTGCGAAGTAGAATTTCTCACATGCAAACTAGGATGCGGGTATTATATGAGAGACGGACATTCTCATTTAACTAAGAAAAAGCTCAAGACATTTTAATTTCACACACTCTTTGTGTTTGTTGTTCACCTGATCTTCTACTGGCATGACCAAAATTCCTCCAACTTTCAGCAGAATCTTCATGTAGTTCTCCTGGTCCTTCTGGACTCCAGCGCCGCAGTAAATGCGATCATACTGGTGGCTGTCTGATGAAATCTCCAAACAGTTTCCCACAACAAAGTGAGGTTCACAGAACTCAAACCTGAAATGACATCTTCAGATATAATAGTCAAATTTTTACACTACGACTAGTTAATTATAGTTTTTACCCCGGGTGAAAGGCTGTAATGTGAAGGGGGTTCACACTGCTTTTAACTCTGGGTTATAAAACCCTGTTCTGAGGTCTATGATGTTATTAACCTCATAAATATGCAAATAAGAACTCAGATTTTGTATATGTACAGTATAAAATCATAACATTTAGGATTAATGATTAACTCAGGGTAAAGTATAAACAGTGTAAAAGCTAGAACAAGACAATTCCTTTCTGTGTACTGTGACATGATTTTCTCGATAGAATATTTACATTCACACTCAATTCTAAAGCAATTCTACTGAGGTAGAGGAAAGTTCAACGTGCCTGTCAAAGCTGTTGCTGTTTTTAATGAAGTCATCAAGTCTTGCTTTTGCATATTCCACGACGTCTTTGTGCAGCTCAATGCCGTGATTCACTCCAAACGGACCTGCAGATAAACAAACACTTTTATTTGTGATGATTTCCAGCCCGCCCACAGTTAAGAGGACTAAACTATAAACTTGCCATAGGAGTGTTTTTGGTTCATAATATATTCATATAAATCTACTGTGTTACCTGTACTGTCCCTTTAAAAGCCCTATGAAATGAGCTTCTGTCTCATGTTTAGGCTTAGATTCTTACCTATGATCAAGCCCACCATGGTGCTGAGGTATCCTGTTCCACTGCCCAGGTTGAGAAAAGACAAACCCTGCTGGAGGTTCAAGGCCTCCATCACCTCTGAGTAGATACATGGTGCTGACAGATGTATGTTCCCGTGCTTCCACGCCAGGTCTTTGTAGGCATTGTCTCTGTGGCCCTCCAGGTAATAATCTCCCCGGTCTATAGCTCTGAAGGCTTGCTCCACGCACTGTGTGCGAATGTACTGGGCTTCTTTCAGGTTGTCTATCAAATCGTCATTATCCTCACCAGCACTAACAGCTCCCCCCATGTTCCCCTCACAGGCACAAATAAATAAAGAAAGAAAGAAGAAATGCAGAGAGGGTGAGAGTCAGGAACCCTGACCACTCCTTACATCCAGATGAAGAGTGTGTGAGGAGCTCTCTGCAGGAATACTGGACAGGGGCTTGTGTCCTGCACAAATCACTTCAGACCATTCTCAGCTACAGCACGATCTGAGGATCGAGAAGCAACAAAGAGTGACAGTTCAGGGCTCAGTTAACTCCATCACCTTCATCACATGCCACTCGTCACTTCATACCTGCTGCCTTTGATTCTTCAGGCAGGTGTATTATGATGTTGCCAGACTGATGCAGGCAGCTTTACTATCACTGAGAAAACTTATTTTGCTTCCCAAATAAATGAATAAAAATCTGGGTAGTTGTAAGAATCTGGCCAACAACATTTTTTGTAGAATTCTTATAAATGAGGTTTAATGATTGCATATTAAAGAAACTTCATGATTATTTGTACTTTCACCCAAACATAACAATGTTCATTCCCTCATATGTTGCTGTAAACTGCGTGCTGTTGTTCTGCTCTTTCCATACAGACAGCTCATCTGGCCATGTGTCCTGCTGTTCTTAACTTCATGGCGTGTTGCTCACACAAACGTAACGTACAGCTGCAGAAAACCATGTATGAGTCATGAAGACTACTGAAGATGTTTCTCTTCCCTTTAGTTTTAAGTGAAGTATCACAATGAAGAACAGTGATTAAAAACAGCATCTTAAGACACTTTCCCTTTTCAAAAGTAAGAACAGTTAATTAATTAAACACTTAACAGTTTGCTTATTGAAATACACTTCACCATTAAACAGCCATTTAAACTTAAACAAAGTAATGTTTGCAAATGACATTCCGCCTGCAGGATTGTGTCAGTTCATAGAGTTCAACTGTAGCCTCAAAGATGTGTTAAACCAACACAGATCCAGATTTACTGCAGCTCACAACACACATAATCCAGTGTATACAAACTGATATACAACGTACCAATCACAAAAACATATTTCTATTCTCTGCTCCAGTTAACACTGACACAATTGTACGTAAACATGTACATAACACATGCATTTTAAATGCTCTGCTGGGCCTATAGTTTTCTTCTTTGTTTCTTCTTTTCTGCATTTGTTTTTTCACTTGTTTCGCTCTTTTACTTCCCTTGCAGTCTCCTGCACTAAACATACAGCAGGAAGTAAGTGGGGTCACAACTGTGAGTGACCCTACAGAGTTCCTGAGTATGAGAATACAACAGACAAGAGCCCCATTACATTTACATTTATTCACTTATTCACTTAGCAGACGCTTTTATCCAAAGCAACTTACAAAGAGAGAGAGAGAGCATTTCACATTTTGCCCTAAGAACCAACCAGCAATGTCCAACATCCACCTCATTATCTTGACAGAACATTGGAACACATTAAGCAGTTCATATCAGGAATAAAGAAGAACTATTTCAATCTCATTGTTAACTGCTTGTGTTGTTGGACTAGTGTTTGGTTGTTATTGGGTTAACAGTGAAACAGGAAGCATTAACTGGAGCATTAATATCTGTTGCGTGAGTCTCGCTCTGTTGCGTGAGCAGCGCTCTGTTGCGTGTGTCGCGCTCTGTTGCGTGAGTCTCGCCCGGGGAGCAATTCAGTGTAGAACCTCCACTGTTTATGTCTGACCAGTGACAAACACAGAAGCCACAAACTCTCAGTGGATTCATCACTGAATCACAGCACAAGTGTAACTGAGATAAGCTCGACCTGACCAGCAGGAGACATGCTACAGTAATCATACATTTCATTAATCAATCAAACATCATAACTTACACATTTACAGTTATGAGTAAAAACATGCTACATCGATTAATCGTCACAATGCAAATGAATCTTAATCGTCCTAATGGAAATTATTTTTGTATTGTTATGTATCACTGATATAAAGATCATTTATGTGCAATAATGCCGAAGGTCGAATCATCATGTTTAAATTAAACATTCAAAGCAACAGCACCGCAATACTTAGCTCAACCAAACTCAACAAAAAAGCATAAAAATAATATTTCATTCCTCTGACCGAGATTTCTGTGGAAAGTTAACAGAAAAAGCTTCATTTGTTTGCGTGAGATATACACGTTATGTGGACGGGGACGAGCGTCGATCCGCACTACTGTAGATCTGCAGAGGAGTTATTAAAACACAACACACACCCGTGTTTGACACAACATGTTCATGTGTGCCAGGGGTCTGGAGATCTGATCTGACATTGTAAGATGTCGGAGTCAAACACAAATTAAAACGAGGAAATACTGAGCGTGGTGATGCTCAAATCCGCCATAATCTCGCATGCAGCGCCTAAACATTACGTTTATTCCAAAACACCAAAAATCTAAACAAAACTCATGCAATAACCTGATATTTAGAAAAACATCCATAGTGCATCTGGCCTTTTTGAACATAATTTGTAATGGCAATCAAAACAAAGCACTTCATCTGATCAAACACAGGCAACTATTTAAAAATACAGATCAGCGCTTCACATATAAAGGTGATGGTTTGTTAGTAAACCTGCTGCATCTAGTTAAACACTTCTGTGTTGTCAGATGAAAGACGCTTTACTCTGTTTTCACTGAAACTTGTGCTGCTCGGTGACATTTAAACGCTGCAAGACTGGGAAAACCAGTAAGAGGGTGCCATTATAACAGCCGTGTGTTGGACGTGGCTCATCAAACCGTGAAATAAAACAACAAATATTACGCACACAAAATATGACGATTTTTGTATTTTTGCACGCATTAATCAAGACAGCTGGCTTGAATTTAAATGTCTGCCACATCCACATCTTGCCCAGATCAGCTCAAAGCAGCAAAACAAAAATGTCGGCATTATCTTTGCGGAAAGAGCAATATTCACTGACCTTAATAACGCCACAAATCAGTTAACTCTTGCACAAGCCAAAGAAACAGATCCGACATCAGATCCGATGTGTCTGAACACAGTGCTGCTGTGATGTACAGAGTTTAGTGGCGTTACGGGTCCAGCTCTGTTTTCCTCCGAGAACAGCTGAGGATGTAAACACGCGTCACATGCAGCGCAGACATCAGCCTGCGGATATTGGGAGGCACATGTCGACTGTTGACGACGAGACATTAACTTGTTCCTCCAGGGGGCGCTCAGTGGTTCACAAAGATGAATCCTCCTTGGAGCTCAAATATCTAATACCAAATGTCTAATATTTTAAGTATATTAATTTTAAATTTAACTTTAATCTGGGATTAAATGCTACTTCAGCAGCGGTCTGGACAGTAATATACAGTTGATAAACGACTGAACTGAACATACACAGCGAATAGTTGAAGTATGAAAGTTATTATTCAGACCCATAACGTTTGGGCCGCCTTGACACGCCCATTTTATCACTCTCATGGTACATGTAATTTCAGGACTGCTTCAGGATTGGCAAGTAGGCTACAAAGCCATCAGCGATTGGACAGTTCATGACTCTTTCATAGTGACGCAGGGAGCATAGCAAATAGAGATCAGGGGAAGGCGGGGCTTGTCGGAATATGGGTGGGAAAAGCTTCTTTCTAAATGGCTTTGGTTAGCTAGGAAAACACGTTGATGTCCATGTAATCGTTTTCCATTTATAACTCTTAACACATGCCGATTTATAACAAGGTTATCAAACGAATTACAGGATACGTCGTAGCAATGGTTTGAACAGCTGGGGTCAGTTTGGGTCAGTGTGTTAGTGGGCTGAATTATGAAGAGTATTTTTTATTTGATTGATGTTTTATTATATTCACACAATTGAATCAGCATTTGCTCATTCACATCCGTGCAAACCATTACGTCTGAAATATTAGAAGATATGTCTGCCTTGTTTACATTCACAACACACGGCATGTGCATATAGGGTTAAATCTAAAGACAGACATATGTGCTGTCCGCCATAAATATAGTCCTGCTTACAAAATACATTGATAACATTTGTCATACGACAGTTCAACCTAAACTTTTGTACATTCTGTTTTACTAAAGTATTACTGCTGCATTCTGATGTCATCAGGTCAAACCAAGGGCCTAAAAATAACCATGCACTGAGTACCATGTAACAACACTCATAACAGTCTCCACCCTGAGGTGAGGTTACGCTTCTGAGGAGGCAGTTTGAATTTAACTTTAAAAGCAAATGAACAGTGTGTTAGTCTCAGTGAACAACAGCACCATCAGATCTGAAGACACACACACACACACCATCCTATGAGCTCCTGAGAAACACACAATAACTCATCCCCCTGCAGTCATACTTTTATATTTGTATAAAGATTTGCATTTACAATCATGCATTTGGCAGATGCTTTTATTAAAAGCAACTCATTTATTAAGGCATGCATAAATTGCTCTCATAATTATAAACATATCTAGCGCCACGTTCAGGTGGCATGTAGTGACGTCACTGTCCGTCTCTGTCGCTGTTGTGAGGCACGTTGTGTTCTTTTTCTTCACCATCCACTTTTCAATCGAATAAATAAAGCTGTACTTTTAACAAGGAAACTTTTAGACGAAACATTTTCAAGATGAAGAGAAATATAAAATCAGACTTTAGATCGGTACATATTTAGAAACCAGCCAATGGTCATATGATCGTCTGTGTGAGGAATAAATGTGTGGTTTTCAGCCGCTGGTCTCTGCTACATTAAAACACGCTGCTAGTAATGCGTTTTAATCACATTTGCCATTTTCACTGTTTTCAATTACAGCCTGAAAATCGGTTGTTAGTTAACACAAGTATAAAACGAGCAATTGGAGATGGGCTTCCACCTCACCGTTTTCCACTTAAATCCAGCTGCTAAAAATGAAAAGTTGGTCAAGTGTTGTTCATCTCTTACTGGTGCTATAGTTTGAGTTCACATCACAGTGGATCTGTGCTCTCAATTCATCAGTATATTATCAGCAGGTAAACAAACTTTTCAACAAAAGCAGAATGGAAGTGAAATTGTGCTTAAAGTTGTACAGTTTCCAACTTTAAATAAAACACAAAATAAAAAAATCACCACTTTTAAAAGTACATTTTATTTTATTTGAGCGAGCAAACACTTCTCCAGTGGAAGAGTGTTAATCTGCTCTGAATTGTGGGAAATGTAATTCACAGGCAGGAGTTTGGGATCAAACCTTTATTGTTTTGAAAACTCTAAATTCTTTGTCATGTTACAGTCATGTTTTTGTTACTGGTGTGATTAGATGGATAATATACACTGTCATCATTAAATTCAACAGACACACATTCACAAACATGAACTATTACGTTCTAGAACATCCTACAACAGAGAAGATACGTGCTGCTTTTCTTTTGACAGCACAAACACTTTTGAATCAACAAAAGCCTCATGTTGTTTTAAAAGTGCAACTGAAGGATTGTGAGATCTCTGCCAGGCGTGCGACTGTATGTCGTTTCAGACAGGTCGTACTGTGCTGTAACAATCAGCAGTGTTCTGATAACCTCTTACTACAATGCATATCCAGACAAGTAAATTAAATAAAATATATCTATATGCATGCCATGACCATTGCTCTGGTAACATTTACATTAAATGTATATTTTCATAACCATCTGAAGTCGACTGTGATAGTGCCCCCCCTCCCCAACCTCAATATTCATAATGATGATGAAATAATATGTAACATCCAAATATATTTTGTTTGAGTTTTACAGAATTCTCGCAACAGCTTTGGAGGCGTCATATGCGGGGCAAAGCCCTGATAAACCTAATATCATTTGCTCCACATTTACAAATCCTCTGTATATATAAAAAAAGAGATAAAAGGGGTTCCAACAGAGGCAAAACAAAAGGGGAAATGTTTTTCTTTTGAAATTGATAAAACAAGGATGAGTAAGTATGCTTTAAAAAACTGAGTGAGCTTGTTACAATATGATCATTTTACAAGATTACACTTTCCTGTTCCACAGTACAGCTTTCACTCTGTAGAATTTGGTGCCAAGAGGAACTTTGAACCGGTTTTGAGCCTAAAGAGAAACAATAATAAAAGAGAGACATTCAAAAGTATGTCAGAGAATAACAACAATCTGAGTGCCTGCACTGATTATTATGGAAAACATGGTTAATTAACTAACACTAGTGTGTCATTTATGATAATGATCATTTAAGTAAGATTTGATTTTGAAGTCGAACTAAATCAAATAAAAAAGCACTGAAACCCATCACAGAAATAATGAAATACCTTTTTGGCTTGACAATATTCCTTCTCCATGACTTTTCCTAGAACCCAGAGCCGCCGCGTTACTCCTGTCGCTGAACATTATATATACTATATCAATATTAAATATATCTACATTATATATACTATATCAATATTAAATATATCTACATTATATATACTATATCAATATTAAATATATCTACATTATATATATATAATATATATATAATATATAAATAAAAAATACATCACATATAATATTACATACATACACATAATGTGTATGTAATGTGTGCGTGTGATGTATGCGTGTGATGTATGCGTGTGATGTATGCGTGTGATGTATGCGTGTGATGTGTGCGTGTGATGTGTGCGTGTGATGTGGTGTATGATGTATGCGTGTGATGTGTGTATAATGTGTGCGTGTGATGTGTGTATGATGTGTACRTGTGATGTGTGTATGATGTGTACGTGTGATGTATGCGTGTGATGTGTGTATGATGTATGCGTGTGATGTATGCGAGTAATGTATGCGTGTGATGTATGCGTGTAATGTATGCATGTGATGTGTGTATGATGTGTGTATGATGTGTGCGTGTGATGCGTGTATGATGTATGCATGTGATGTGTGTATGATGTATGCGTGTGATGTGTGTATGATGTATGCGTGTGATGTGTGTATGATGTATGCGTGTGATGTATGCGTGTGATGTGTGTGATGTATGCGTGTGATGTGTATGTGATGTATGCGTGTGATGTGGTGTATGATGTATGCGTGTGATGTGTGCATGTGATGTGTGCGTGTGAGATGTGTGTGTCTGACCAGGTTTGAGGTCCAGTGCTGTCAGGGACTCTGAATGCAGGAAATAGAGGACGGGTCCAACGGTGAACAGAACATAATTATCATGTCTCTCGTCCAGAATTATGAGAACCAGGTCGCCCACCTGAAAACTACAGGAGGCGGATCTTCAGGCATGTGAAGAGAAGAACAGAAGCTCACTGTGCTTCATTTATCAGAACACTTACTCTCGGATGGAGATTTTCTCCGAGTGCCTCGATGATACCGACGACATGCTCTGTGACATCTGTAAAAATGTTATGGATTATATTTGCATTAGTAAATGTTTAGATTACATTGCTTGCAAACATTCTTCAGAACAATAACACAAAAAAACAGAAACTATTATATTATGTGTAACATTCTTGCATTCAATAACTGTTTCCTGCAATATACACCTCATGCTTAAATTTGTACTTCAAAAAAATGTTGTAAGTCTGCCATCTAGTGGTAGGGAGTAAAACAGCCCATTTAATAGAACCTGTTGGAACAGAATACAGCCCCACACACAACTGTAACGGAAAACAGTTTTTATAAATGCAACATAAGATAACACTGAAGGATTATATTTACAGTATTTTTGTAATTCAGGCTGTTTGTGAATGAGCTAAACTTCAGTCCTGGTTCACTGACTGCAGTACAGTGGGCAGTACAGACCGGTCAGCACTGTGAACAACACATGACTCATGTTCTGCACTTCTCTCACACTCAATAATGCAGCGACTGTAATCTTCACAAAGACATTGAAGCTATTATACCACCAGATGAAATGTAGTTCAATTATATTTTTAAGTGTGTCATGTTTTACATAACTCCTGATAATTGCTATAACAAGAGCAAATATAGTAGATTCAAGATTACACCTAAAATAGAACGATACAGAAATATCAAAATAACTACACATGCGCTGCTTGTATTGTAAATATAACTATTTACACGTTTATCATTTATAAATTGACTTTTTTTTAACTTACAAATCTTTAACAGTCAACCTGTGACTTGTATAATTAAGTAAACACTGTATTATTTACCATTACTAATTACTGCTTCACACACAAACACTTACCAGTCTTTGACTAAGTCTTTTGTTCTCTTCCTCCTTCATATGTAAGGTCTGAAACACAATAAATGACATCATATAAAGACTAATAAACAAATAAACTACATGTCATAAATAGCATCAAACTATATGTGAACATGAATTACCCTTTCCAAAATCAGAATGCGCTGTTGTTCTTCAGACAGCATAGTGTTATCACTGAAACCAAATGTCAAAACTTCAGCGATCGTTCACTAGTCAAAAGAATTAGCTTGTGAATTAGATACAACAGTCACATGTTCTCACCTAAAGCACTTGACTCACGTTTCCTCTCTAGCAATCATCTCATTCATTACAAACCACAGCTGGAAACAGAAGTGACGTCACTCTGCAGGTGCTCATCATATTCTGCGTTACTGCCTGACTTCAGGTTTATGTGTGTAGATGTTTAATTATAACAGTTTCTCTAGCTCACCTACACTTAGATGAATCTATTTCTGACCTACATTAAAAAACTTCTGAACTTCAGACTGCATTTCACAGGTCATATTTATTGACATGAAGGTCATCCTGGACTCTTACTGTACGCTCATCATGCTGGCCTCCACGGCTGACTCCACCCTCTCCTCGTCTCTGAACGCAGCCAGCCTTTCCGGGTCAGGCGAGAGCGCTTCCGCGTGGGTGGGGCCACAGGCTCCCTGGGCTTCCGTGACGACGGGGATGGGATTGGGCGGAAAGTAGGATGATGACACAAGGGCAGAGTTTTGCAGCCGGTTAAGCTCCTCCTCAAACTGTTTCTTCTCCTGAAGGATGGTGGCACGATCCTCTGAAAGTGTCTCGATCAGGCCTTGATTAAAACCACAGAAAGGATGATGTGACATGTCTGTGCTTATATCACAATAAACAGTTGAAACACAAGAAGAAAACAGTGTTTCTGAACCTTGATCTTTCTCTTGCTGCTGCATCACACTGTGGAGTTTCTCAGTAAGTTCACTGATGATTTGCTCTTTCTTTAGTTTCTCTCGTGTCAGAACTGTGTTGAAGTTCGTCTGGGGTGAACACAACAAATCTAATAATGACACTATAAGGTTGAAAATGTTGGCTTTCAGTCTTGAACTCGCATTACAAACCAGAAAACAAACAGTTACAATTGCAAAAGAAATACTTGCATCAATCAACAAAGCATAAAAATACATGTGAGGAGATTTAAACTGTCATTGGGTGTGCTCGACATGTCAGACAAAAACCAGCAACGGTTCTTTAAGGCTAAATGAACTACAATGTAAGATAATCCACTAACATTCCTCCTGAACCACTGAAAATGTTCTTCTGCTTAGCAACAGGTTTTGCTTTGTCAGGGTTAAACTGTATTAGTGACCCAAAGTTCTGCTGTTTCATAATCTGGTGTTCAGTTCACATGGAGCTCCTGTTCAAAGTTCATCTGCTCAGTTCCTCCTCACCTGCTGCTCAGCGATGAGCGAGGTCTTCAGGTTCTGCATCTCCTCGTTCTTCATGCGCTCCAGGAACTCCAGCTTGGCCAGGAGACATGCCCGCTCCTCTGACCACTGACCACAGTCCAGAGGAAACCCAGTGCTGGTGTCCACAGCCACCTCCGTCTGCTCCAAACACACCGATGCTCTAAAACACACAAGCAGGGAAGAATATCAACATACACGAGATCTATCTGCCCTTTCACAAATAACTACAGGCTAACAATTCATCACACACATGAAAGAATTACACAGCAGCTACAGGAAACAACAGAAGCTGTTCACAACCAGCTGTACATGTGTAACACCTGTAACCGGACATCTTCCCAGGTGAACCGGACAATTTGATTGAAAGAGGAGAAGTGAACAACTGAATGAGGAAGTCCCAATGTTTGTAGCTGTCTGGTTTTAAGTACCAGTGAAGTTCAGTCACAGGTGGAGGCCTTCATTTAGATTATGTTACTTTTTTAAAGTAACTACTAACTAGTAGCAGCAGGTTTGTTTTTGGCAGATGAGTGACTGCAGTTTCTGTGCAGCACTTAAAATGCAGAAAGGTGATAATGTCAGTGTAGACAGAGAACACACACACACAGAAGAGGAGGACAGCTCTGTACTTACGGCTCAGTGGACTGTCTGTCTTTAAGTTGATTTTCAAGTAGTTCAATTTGTCCTAACAGTCGTGTCTCCATCTCCTCCTTCTGGAGTTGAATGTCTCTTAAAGCATCTTGTAATGCAGCTCTGAGCGCCTCCTCTTTCTGCTCCTCAGCTCTCTGCAGGGCCTCCGTCCTCTCTTGCTCCAGTCTTCCAGACAGATGTGTGTTTTCAGCCTGCAGGTCAGCAATTACAGTCCTCAGATCTTGTGCTTTCTCTCTGAAAGTCTTCTGCTCGTCCTCCTTCTCACACAATAAGGCATTCAGCTGGCCCTCGTAGTCCTGTTGGATCTTCTGAAGTCGTTCCTCACAGTCTTTCTCAGCATCCTGTGACTTCTGCTTGAGTGCTGAAAACTTGTGGTGGAATAAGGTGCTTTCCTCTTCATGCCGATCAACCAGTTCAGAGATGCAGTGATCCTTCTCCAGCCTCATGAGTGCTCGAAGCTCAGCCAGACCCACCTCATATTCCTCGTTCTTCTGTTTGATCTGATGATTCAATGTGTCGATCTGTGTCTGCAAGGTGGACGTTTGAGCAATCAGCTCTGCTCTCATCACCTTCTCCTGAGAGCTTCTGGCCTCCTCGTACTGCAGTCTCATGTCCTCGATCTCTGCGTCCTTCAGAGCCAGCTCAACTTCTAGTTTGCAGCGGGCATCTGCAAGTTCTGTGACACGGGTTTCCAAATCTTTTAAGCGCCCCTCACGTTCCTTCAGTTCAGCTGAATGGGAATCCATCAGCTCTCTGAACTTTACCAGGTTCTCTTGGGCAAGAACATCAAGTGCACTTTGTTTTTCCAGTCTGACAGATTCCAGCGCTGCCTTGTGTTGTTCGTTCAGCTGATCCTCCAGTTCTTGAAGGTGCATCTTCTCTGCATTATCCATCTCCTGTTTGATTCTCTTCTGGGCACGCTCAATCTCAATGTGAAGGTTCTCCAGCTGCCCAGCAAGTTCATCCTTGGACAACAGTGCAACTTTAAGCTCCTCACTTTGTTTTAAGATCTTCTCTTCAAGGTCTTGCACAGCCAGTGTGTGAAGGTTCTGCAGCTCTTGTATAGAATGTTCTCTCTCACTCTCCAGCTGGGATATTTCCTTTTCCTTGCGCTCTACAAGTCCCTCAAGTTCCAGCATTGCTCTCTGGACATCTCTGACAATTTTCCGATTGTCCTCCAGCTCTTCTGTGAGAGTTAGAAGCTGTTTCTCATGATCTTCCCTCAGACTCTGGAGTTTAGTTTGTTGTGTTTCTCTTAGCTCCTCCTCGTGACAGTATCTGACACTGTTAAGAACGTTTTGGACCTCGATGGTTGTTGTTTTCAGGGCAAATCCAAAGTCTCGTTGTTCCTTCAAAACAAGGCCGCGGAAGTGGTAGAGGTCTTCTTTGACTTTCCTCAGATTGTTCTGGGACTCTTCAGCAGCAGAACGGTATCTATCGACAAACAGCTTGAGTGCAGTGATCTGGGAATTTTCCTTCTCGAGAGTCGTAGTGTCGTGGATGCGCTTGCTGTCGATGGCATTGATGACAGAGGAGTAAAGAGATTCCACCATCATCTCTGGACTTGTGGGGTCACTGATGGGATTAGGTGACATCAAATTCTCCTCGATAACGAATTCATTAACTGCTGACATGAAATCTGATTCTGGACTTTCTGCCAGTGAGTCCAGATCCAGACAGCCTTGCTGTAATACAGGATCCATGTTGGGGTGCCCAATAGTTTCAAAATCAAAGGTCTGGGCATCTATGCTGTCTGGTGAAAGATCCTCCAGTGGAGCAGGAAGAGTCAGGGGTTGGCAGTCTGCTGTTTTCAGACTAAGAGTGGACAGTGCTTTGGTGGAGGTACAGCTGATCTGAGCTGGGCTTTCAGATCTGGCTGTTACTGCAGTGGATCTCTGTGGATCACTTTGACTAAAGGAAACCTACAAGACCAATTTAATAAGTTAAACCTGCGTAATAAATCACATAACTATAGAAGTCAAATTAACACATTCCGAGCAAGCAAGTTACATTATGTTCAAACAAAGACAACAATAGAACAAGACATGAATGACAGTGAAAGCACCTTTTGCTCATTTAGCAGGTCTGTGATGGTTTGTGACATCTCATCCACACTCTGAGCAGCTTGAACCAGCTTCTGGAGAATCTCTACATGCTGGTTCAGTGGCTGAAAGTCACACAGTGTTGGAACCCTGATGAAGAAAACAGAGTTTATTAGAAGGGTATGTACTTTATTCACCTGCATTCTGTGTATATCAGTGATGATGCGCTGTACCTGAGGTAAGGCTGAACCTCGGTAGGACAACAGGACTGGAGATACTGCAGGTCACTGCAGGAAATATCTGGAAGCTCAAAGTCAAACTTTCGAGGCCTTCGTGTCTAACCGTACAAACAAAGAATGCATTAAACAACCCAAAAATTCTTAAGAATTCGCAGTTTGGAAAGCAGGTTTTTGTTTTCCCTGAAGGACAAAATGCATGCTCAAAAACTCACACAAAATGAAGAGGGCGGCCAAGAATCCAACCCACGAAATAAGCGATTTCTGAGAAAAGATTTCCCTGAAACACACAAAAGCACTGCTTTGAAAACACTCTCCTGATCGCATCAGAGAATCTACAGCAGCTCAGATGTCCGTGGCAATTTCTAGATTAGACATGTAAAAAATAAACTCACTGAAAAGCTTCCCAAAGGATTCCCTTTTCACTTTCTCTGCTTCATAGAGGTTTTTTCCATCTTTGACAAGAGCATAAGCCCACTGAAAACACAAGTTTATGAAGTCATGCTGGTTTGGAATGAAGCTCTGTTTCACAGAATCTGAATAAAAGCAACATGTGCTCACCTGTCTGTAGTGTGCTATGAACATTCTGCGTCTGACCACCTCCACTACAGCGAGACAGTACATCTGAGGAACAGCGCTGAGAGCCTCCACCACCCTCACCCGCTCCAGCAGCTCCGTCAACAGCCTCAGAAGAGCCTGGAGCTTCTCTCCATCCTGATCAGCATGAAGCATCACATAGCAGCACCATCTGATGGACGACACACCACAGTCAAGTGTCACCAATTCAGGCATATTGATTTAGGCAAAAACAGTTTGACGATAAACTTGTAATACTAAGTTGTCAACCAAACTAGTTATTTGTGTTCCTAGAACAGTGTTTGCAGACTTAAAAAACGACAAAAAAAACCATATTAACCCTGATAATACAGCGCTGTTAAACAAGAAGAAAGAAACAAATGAAGAGTCTTACTTGAGCCGAACTTGAAGGTTGTTGGCGAGCTCCTGTTTGGCAGTGGTACACTTCTGCTTGATGTCTAACAGCTTCCTGTGATTGGTCAACATGATCATCAGCTGGTTGGCGTGACTGAGACACAGATCGGGCAGAACTGAGGTGTCCTTCAAATTTTCTGCTCTCATCTGATTGGCTAAAAATCCCTAATGGAGCACAATGGAGAAGATTCCTAAAGACTCATCTGTACACATCATCACTTTTTTTTTACAAAAAAAGCTTCTGACTGACACTTTGAATTGCATGTCTGTGATAAAGGGATTAGATCACTTTTAAAACCACCCAGAGCAGTGAAACTACACACTTTTAAATGATATTTAAGTCATGAGACATGAACACACGGCTGCTCACATTTACATATCAAAGATTATTCAGTCTTAAGCAATTTATCCTGTTAAACAACTAATGCGCTGCTAGTCACTGACTGTGAAAGAAATAGCCAATCATAACAGACTTCATTTACATAAAGATGTCTCAAAGGTAAGTAGTCAAATCAGCTGTTTTTAATTCTGTGTTTAATTCTTAATTCTGTTTTTATGTCTGTGTTACTCACAGGGAGAGCAAATCAATGACTCTTATACAGTTATAATCCCCATGAGAGATGAGCTCACCTGAGCAAGTTCCTTCTGTTCATTGACCAGTTTTTTACAGCTTGCTATCATTTGATCGAGTGCATACAGTCTGTCTTCAAGACCTTTGATGGCCTTCATGTTCTGATTATCCAGTTTGGTAATGGTCTCCCAGCATTCAGACAGAAACGGCTGAATTATTCTCGGCTCCAGCTGTAAATGTAAAGAAACAGAGATGGAAATAAAACTGTCTGAGGTTACTGTTTCATCACAGTAACAGTATAAATCACAATACAGTTATTTCAACTGGAAACTCATTACATGCTGGATCTCCTCGTGACGTGACTGTCACTCACCCTGTTGATGGAGTCAAAACACTTTCTAACTACCGACTCCACATCATTGGGTCTGTCCTGCACGTTGATCCAATCCAACAGTGTGACATTAAAAGTGGGCGGGGCTCCACTCTCCGGAGACTCCTCCTCTTCCTGTAGTGCTGCATTTAATCTGTCTTGAGGAGACGACGACTTTTCTCCAGAGGCAAAGACCAGTGAAGGTGATTTCTGATTCTTCAGTATGGATGTCTCTCCTGAGTCTTCATCCTGGATGTCATCCTCTTCATCAGTGGATCTTGGGTTTGGGGAGCTGGATTTCTCCAGGCTTTCTCTGTAGCTGTGTCGAGTCAAACATTCAAGCAGAGGAATTCTGGCCATGACAGAGACAGCAGTGCCCAGCCTGCAGGACGAATCGAGAGATCTCTGAGTATCTGAAGCTACACTAAAGCACACAAGTTAAGCTTAGTCACTTATGAAATATTCTGCAACAAAACAGAAAAAACATGCTATATGAAAGTGAAACTCTTTATTAAACATTCATTTAGATCTGATGGTTTTATAATTTGCTCCTGCTGTAGCTTTACTTAAAGACTGTCTATGATGAATAATTTACTTTGTGAGTTTTAATTTGATGCCCTCAAAGTTCTGCTGGTAATTTGTATACGCAGTGTTGAACTTCAGAAGCAGTTTCTGGTAGGACAAAGTGCAGTCGTCCAGGTTAGCCATGATGGCCGCCCATCCCTGATGCTGAAGGTGTTCATCATGGACCAGACGCTCACAGAAAGAACAAAGCTTCTTGGCAACCTCATACATTTCCTAAAAATGACCGAAACATCAGAGCTCTTGCAAGTCATTTACATTGTGCACACATAACCCAAAAACAGCTGTCACTCTGACTTTCATTGGAATATTGTGGACTCTTACATACTCTTAATTTCAGATTTCTATCTCTTTTGCACACATCTAGCACTTATGTAATTCAGTTTTATTACTAGTGCATCTCAATCATTGATATAACAGTGTGGACAGGTATGAGCTGAGCGGTTCTAAACAGGACGCAGGTGAGAACAGAATCAGGACTCTACCACAGCCAGCTGTGTGCGGGAGGCGACCGTGTGAAAGACAGCAGGCATCATCAGAGACTCCTCCACCTTCAGCTCCATCTCATTCTCTATAGAGAAGGTTGTTTTGGGGATGGTTGGCGCTCGGTCACACAGAATCATCTCTTTGTTGAACAAGAAGATTGGGTTGGTGTCCTGAGGCAGACAAAAATTAAGAGTTCAGACTCAAAGCGGTTTCACTTCAGTTTAAATACAGTGCACACAGTGTTTTGGATTCTGAATCTGGTTACTCACAGTTCCAGCACTGTAGCTACACACACGCCTCTCTGCCAGCATACACTCCCCTCCATTGACCACCAGCACCTGGTGCTGGAGAGCTATCTTATATTTGGCCTGAATGGCATGTTTAAGGTCCAAAACACTATCAAGAGCACAAAGGAAAAACATGTTTCAGTCACACAGTAAAACAAACCAGGACTGAATTTACAGACACACTTATTTAGTAAATGACAAAAAGACACAACATGTCAAGAGCATAAGATAAGAAGATCAATATATTCTTTACAACAACATTCCTCACATGTGGCTTCATTTTGCCTTAAAACATAATAAACAAATAAAAAAATACAGTCTTAAAATCTCAGAGTGAAGCTGAGCTCTTACGTTTGGACAGCAAGTTCAGTGTCAAATGTTAATGTGCTTCCATTGTTGACTTGAAACACATACAACTTCATGTTGACTTCTCCAGTGAGTCTGACTGCAGCGTGAGTTGCTCATCTAGTCAAGTATGGCTGTCTAAACAAAACATTAAACAACACAGACAAAAACATAAACAACACAGACAAAAACACCAAACAAATTCAAGAAGGGGATTAAAGGAAGGTTATTCAAATAAAGGTACTTATACCAGGTGATAAACAACTTCTTATCATATTTTATTTTCAATGCTACATATAAAACACAAGTAGGGTACAAGCAATGCACCCTACTTGACATACATTGTTAAAGTAGTTAAGCTTCAAAACCAATCCAGTGCAGCTGAATCACAATGGGGAGAGACCTCATTCCAGTGCAAGACAAAGCAGAAACTTTAAACAGATTACATACAGACTGGCAAAAACTCTCCAATGTCTGTGATCTTATAATGTGGTTAGAATTATAACACACACAGCGATCATCATGTGGCTGAACAATGTTCTGAGTCACGTTCTTCTCTGTGGGTATATAATCATCAACACAGTTAAAAGACTCTCTGTGTCCCAATCCTCCATGAAGAAATATCAAACTTTAACAGGATACACTGTAAACTGTGTACTGGTGACAGGTTCAAATGGACAGATCATTCAGTCTTCATCAAATATAATGTAGACCACAACTTATGTTGATCATAACATTTTGTGTCAATACTGATTGCTGTCTCTCCTCTTGACTGTGCAGTTATCCTTAGGGAAACCTTATCCTAACATTATCCTAATGTTATGAAAACATTAACTCAAACAGTGTAATTTTCTTAAACTTGCCTCTCGTAACACATACACATAGTGCTGTCACATGCCTTAAATGAGATCCTGATCTCCTAAACAGAGTGACACTTTTTACAAATATGTCACAACGTCACCAAACCTGACCAATATCACATGACAGGAGATGTAACCCACCCAGACCTCCAATAAACACTCATCCAACACTCCAGCTGTTCTGCTTTTCAATACATTGTGTTTATTTCTACCTTCTGTTATAGTGACCATAAACTGACCCAAATCCGATACTAGAATTCAACATCCTACAATACATAAAGATAACTTCTTATTAGATCATCTTACCTGAGCTCTCTTTAGTCCATTCTCTGCGTTAAATATGCAGAATATTTGTTTGTTTGGATCAGAAATATGAAGGTTTCTGTCAGCTAGAGGTTGAAGCTGTCGTGCTAACTGGCTAATGCTCATCACTTCAAACACGGGCCTTTATTTTTAAATCCCATAAAGCGCATAAATCCGTCCAGAATGAGCTCGTACACATTCATAAGCACTTCATGTTTGATAGCATATCATTTAGGATGTCTGGTAATGAGACAGGAGTTTTGTCATCGAGTTTTTGTCTCACTGTGTTGTGTAAAGCTGCGCTAACGCTTCTGCTGCTGTGTTTTGTTATTGTCGTCACTCATGGTGCAGCGAGCTGCATTCTGGGAAGGGAAACTGTTCGCAGAAAAGAACTGATCTGAGATCAGATTCTAAACTGACAGTTACGAGTTCTGAATCGATGGTGGAGGCAGGAACCGAGCTGTTCTGAAATCAGTCACTTCGAGAAACTGAAAAGCTTTTGGAAAGGTTTGAACTAATGTTGAAAAGAACTCATTTTTTAAAAGCACACAAAAAGCAAAACTGTTCAGGCTGTAGATTTGGTTTTAGGTTATGTTTTATTATGTATTCATATTATTTTACTTGTAGGCTAACTGATGACAAATATGATGAAATAAATAATGTAAATGTAAATGTAAATGAATAAATGTAATTAAACCATTTTTTAAAAGTCCTATTTATAATCTATTGAACAGGAAAAGTTTTTATGTGTATTGTTTATAACGGTGGATTCGATTTTTAAGACGGTCAACAAGTTCAGCTTGAAATAAAATCACGTGCAATACACGCGACACTATGTAGAATATATTTATATTTATGTACCCGAACTAAACACAAGCGCTGTATACGGCGCTGTATCTGTGCAAATACATGACACCATTTTGTCTTATTTGTAAATATTTTTAATTGACAACTTTGCATTTTCTTATTTTTATATAGATTTTTTGTTGTGTCTGTCTTCTGTGCACTGAAAACCAGCAATACCAGCTCATTCTACTCTATTCTAATATTTAAGCATTGGGCCTTTAGGTTTTTTATTCCACAAAAACGAACACTTGTGGGATTGTGTAATATTACATTCATGGAAAAACTGTCTGCCTCGAGCTTCTCAGTGAAAACAGGATAGAAGCCATTTAAAAAGTGAAGAGGACCTGTGAGCCATTGCTTTGTATTCAGAGCACCAAGAGTTATAGCATTCATAATCGGCAGAACATTCATAATCTGTGTCTAATATTTGTTAGTAAGTGTTTCCTGATATGATGACTGCTGCCTTGTTGTGCAAATGGCTGTAGAAAGAGTGAGACAGTACAGAGATGTTTTCATAGCTCTGTTGTGTTACAGTCTTGAGGGCAGGTGGGAAACACTCATGCAGGTGGCTCAGGAAAGTCCCGCAGTAAGCGAATAAAAACTCTAGAAGCAGTGATGTCATCTGCTCTGATGAAAAATGACATCAAGTGTCTCACACACACAGGAACTATAAAAAGAAATGATGTTTTTCCCAATTTCTGCAAGTCCTAGTGCAGGACAGATGAGAGTTTGGAGAGGTAATATTTGCACAGAACTTTTCTATTGTGTTATCCAGACAATCTCAATAGAAATGCAGATATAGTGAACTGTAATAAACTAATGCACCATGCTAAGTTAATTTAAAAAGCAATACTGTTGAATTATGAGGCTAGACATGTTTTCACAACAGGTTTATTCAGACAAATAATACAAGCCAGGTGATATTGAACAGATATACAAATATCTTAAGAAACAAAAGAGTAAGGTTGTTTGTATATGTCAACAAACAACAAACATGCGATAACATCTAAAATAAATGAAAAAGATGGAGATCTTGTACCTCAAAATAAAAATAAATCAAGAACAAAATATTTGTCACCTAGTGAAATGGTTGTGAGTTGGTTATCTTGGTAATCACGAGCACAAAGGCCCTCGATAACTGTTTGGTCGTGTTAAATGTGTAATGAGTGAAAAAGGTCTGAACAGATCTTACGGTTCTATATTTGACCAAGAGATGGTGACACATCCCTCTAAATCACTGAATTGAGCCCGTCTTCGTTAAACTGTAACTTCTTAGTTGTTTATACTTCTGAACGGTATTTTTAATGGCTAAAGATTTAACATCAACGATTCAACATCAAAGGTGAAATCTGTACTATGGAAAGTGTATTTAAATAAATGTATGTATGTGTTTGTTTCAGTGCATTGACATTGATGCTGGGATGTAGAGCGCATCATAGCTGTGAAGATTTTCATGGGGCAAACCCAAAAATACGGGTACTGAGCTCGACATGTGAATTCTGTATATTATAGATACTGTAAATTATGGTCTTTATGGCTGTAACACTTGAACGGTGGTCACTGTGTTTGCTGTGTGTGAACGAGTGAACAATTATAAGCATTAAAATATCTGGTTACGTAATTGTGAAGCATCCATCGCTGTACACCCCCACCACCCAAACATCCAATCAAATCTCACCGCCACGCCCCCTCCCTGTGTCGAGCACAAAATTGTGTGTGAGGCTGCAGTGGATGATAGTGATTTCCGATTCGAACCACTAGCGACTCGATTGTTTAGAAGTAAACTGTAATTATATTGATTCATTAACTGGTATTAATAAATATTATTTTGAGTAATTGTAATGAAATAGTGTTGGAACTCTAAACAACACAACATGTGATGTAAATAATCTACACATATATAATAAATAACATCATAATAAAGTCAGAGATCAGGGTAGACGCCTTAAAACTTTAAGTGAATGAAAACGGATTTGTTTGTCAGAATTAAAGACATCGTTTGGGATGTAGCGGGTTTGTCTGAACCGTCTACCTCTGCTCCTCGGTCTTTAGGTCGTGGTTCATTAAATATGGTGACTATGCTGAAAAACAGGTATAAGCAGCGCGGTATGGATTAAATATAAATGTCGCGCAGGAACCGTGAACTTCTTTGTATATCGACTCTTTGATCCGGTTCTTTGGAACAAACCCGTTCGAAGGAACCGATAGTCTCAAACGAATCGAACTTCCTCAACGTTAGGATGGAGGTGGAGGTCGGGGAGGGACTTATTGGACCTAACGGGATTCAAATGTGTTTATGTCTGTGGAGTAGAACCGTCGCACTCGGGCAGTCGGTGGGCTCGGGCGCACTGTGATAACCTGCCCGGTTGCGCGCCTGTCAGGCTGGAAAGCAAATCAGAGCGATTCGGTCCAGAAGCCCGCACGGATCGCCCAAAAGAGAGGTGTGTCCAGATGGTAAAATAGACAGGCCACGAGCAGAAAGCCATCTGGAGACAATGATCCAGACTGAAGTTTCGTTATCATGAGCAAGACGCGCGGATTGCTGAAGACCAGTTGACGCGCCATTAACGCCGATTGATGCGTCACAACAGTTGTTATCATTTCTCATCAGATCAGAGTGTGCAGTGCAGCCTTCCTTCTCCATCCACAACGATGAATTACCAGTCGAGCGCCCCGGTGTCCGTGTCCGCTGTTTCCCAGCAGTCTCAACCCGCCATGCCAACCCAAGGCACGGTACCCGCACCCGTCCCGGTTCCTCAGTCCATTCCGTCTCAGTTCGGATCCGGATCGTCCGGCAGCTCCGGGGCGGGTCAGTTTGGTTCGGGAACTGTATCGGGCCCTGCAGCGCAGTCCGGCCCGCCAGGCTCGCAGTTCGTTTTGTCCAACTCAGCAGCCATCAGAGCCGAGATCCATCGGTTCGAGTCCGTCCACCCGAACATTTATTCAATATACGACCTGATTGAGCGCATCGATGACCTGGCTCTACAGAACGAGATTCGTGAGCATGTGATCTCTATTGAAGGTAAGCGCGAGAGCAGTTCATAGAAATCCGCTCATGAGTCTGTGCGCATCTGTCATTAGACAGCACGAGTGAGTCTAATGACGCCGTTCCCTTGTATACACAATCTTTACAGCTGCATTTAAATCTGCTGTTCAGATGGACTGTGAGGTTAGTTTCATAAAATGATTAGTGATGTAAATGATTTGCTTGGTCTATGTTAGTAAATTACAGACATTCTTTAGACAACTTTCCTTAGATTATTTAAGAATGAAGAGAGATCACATCAGCCTACAGAACACCAGAAGCAGCTGTAGATGTAGCAGAATCACCTCACTGATTGTGGCACTTTGGATTTATTTTGGCAGGTCAGATGAAGGTGTTTGTTCTCATCCTGAAGAATAATGCAGAGCTGAGTGTTACATTATGTGAAATTAATCTAGAATATAATCTCATTTTCACCAGTTTGTCTCATTTGCTGTTTGTCAGTTTCAGCTGTTCATCAAGTTTTTAGGTGTAATGTCAATTTGTCTGAGAAATTGGGAGTTTAGTGTAGCAGTGGGCTTCAGTCACAGGTCATCTATACCTATGAAAGACACAGAGCTGCAGGATATTACAGTGTCCTCTCATGCTGTCTCAATCTGTTCTCAGTGTTTGTCTAAGATTAGAAATCCTGCAGTATCTGTAGGTTCTGCAGCCAGTGGAGGGTTTATTTCTGGATCAGAACGCAGTGCCTCATGTACAGCTTCTTAATGAAGCATCAGCATTATATTCTGAGAAATGGGAACACATGTGACAGACAATACAATAGAAACACTTTTAGCTGAAAATCTTAAAGAAGTATCTCAACCTCACTGCTTTTGTAATAATAGTTTTAAGATGAGATTATTATTTCTAGAGATGCCAAAAAAGCAGTTTCATTTGAATGTAACTAACTGGTGTATCATTAAACTAGTTAGTTGTTCTATGTGACTGTGGGATGGAGATGCAGAATTTTCTGGAAGAGCATCCACCCTTTAGAGGGGGCGTCTGGGTGGGCAGCAGTGGCACATCTCAGCAGTCAGTGCTGGCAGTGGTGAAGAGCAGTCAGTGCTGGCAGTGGTGAAGAGCAGTCAGTGCTGGCAGTGGTGAAGAGCAGTCAGTGCTGGCAGTGGTGAAGAGCAGTCAGTGTTGTTATAAGTCAGTTGGATTGATTTAAAAGTGTTTCTGTCAGTGATTGACAGTTTGAACAGGTATGTATGGTACATACATGTTTATTACAGGTGATTAATGTGATTTACATCTTGTATTGTTGTGGCTGTGAGTATTAACCTGCATTAATGTTATTATCCAGCTAATCCGCTTTGCTGAAGATAGGGCTGGAAACAGACACTCTGGCTCTGTACCGGTGCGCTGCTGATTTCAACCGAATGTGATGGAGCTTAAGAGTCATTTATATTTGTCCTGCTTGTTAATTAAACTCTTAACCTTCTCAAACAAACAGTTGTTGTTTTTTTTACTGATGTAATGGCCAGTGTTAACCACCTTTGATTGATGTTGACTCACCCGGTTTGTAAAGAATCCTTCAGAAACCTACGACACCCATCTAAAGCCTTATCACCTGTTGTCAGCCCATTGACCACCAGTTATGATGTAAGTGTGGAAAATTAATTTGACAGTAACAGATTTGTGTAGGTTTGAATCGAACGGAAGAAGAAAAATATTTATTAGTTTACATTAGCAGCATTAGTTGCCAGCAGCCATTGACTACTGATGTTTTTTATGATGATAAATCATATTACAGCAATGAAGAGCTGATGACAGGAAAAATGTTGGCTTGATACTAAAGTCATTGTCACTGTGCAGTGTAAATCTTTTGGAATTTGGGCCAAAATCAGGACCTGCAATGATTTAAGATGTAGCCCCGCCCTCAGACTCTGTGTACATGGAGCATTTTCTCAAAATATACAGTATACAACAAAACACAATCTGTATAAAATTATAATCAGAACAAATGAAGATCTGCAGGGTTATAGAAAGTATTGCTGAGAACCGATGCAGGAACATCACAACGGGAAATGTGAAAATTTTAATAGCTATTTACTATTTTCTGTTTAGACACTGTTTTCATCATGACTATAGTGATACTATATAAACTGATTGTATAGACAATGCCTAGTGACTTTTCAGCCACCTTGTATTGAAAGATACTGGAAATTAAGATTATTGGAAATCTTCAAATTTCCAAAATGATAATTTGACACCTTTTTGTGTTAAACATAGTAAAGTCATGTGACCACACAGTAAAGTAGTTCACATTGAAGAGTTTTTCATAGTGTATTCTGTGTATCACATACTGTTTTTAAAACTGGTACCTAGTGTAACGCATTTAGTGTATACACTAACTCATTATACAGGGTAGTATTTCATTTCAAACAGAACCATTAAAGCACTGACAGTCCATTAAAGAATCATTACTGGTACAGGTTTAGGTTGAGTCTTTTGAAAACTAGTCAAAAAGTTGAGCTTACATGGTCACAAGGAGTATAAGGTTTGAATGAGTACAGACTGTATTTAAAGACCCGTTCAAAACTCTACCTCTATCTGTTATATCTCTTTGTATTTGTGCCTGTAGTCATTAGAGTACAGAAAGTTAAGATGATTTCTGTAATTGTGTTTTTCTCTTTAGTGATGACAAGCTGTATCAGCAATTCATCAACACAGTTACACACTGTAGCACAAGGGCCCTCCAGGCAGAGAGTTACTTGTTTCCTTTGCTTTGCTTTCACCCCATCATGCTTTGTTAAAGTATTTGCATGGTATTTACATAATCCTCCTCCAATTGTGTGTCAGTGCCCTAGAAAAGCAAATCGTGCCTCATGCATAATAAACAGGATGAAGCTTGCTATTGGCCACCTGTAGCACATGCCCAGCCCCCTTTTAACTGCACTACATATGAGAGATCTGTGCTTGTGTTCATGAAGATGGCCTTTATCTTTTTCATGAGACTCTTGTTTTATACTTTCATGTGGAATCATCTGGTGTGGCAGTCTCTCAAATGCTGCCTGTGGTTTACATTTCATTACTCAGAGTAATATGAAGCTGTTCATAGTCATTATAATAAACAGCAAACAATTTAAGAGCCACACATACCTTTGAGCAGAATATAGCTAATGTATATTTTTGCATATAATTGACTGTATGGTGAAGAATACAGGTGAAGCTTCGGCTGTATAATACTGTATTATTTGTGTTCTTTTAATGCTGATCATGTCAGTCAGGTTTTGACACCGATGTGACTGTTCGTTTAATTGAATTACTTCAGCGGTACCTGAATGATCTTTAGCAGATGTGTGTTGGTTTAAACAGAAATCATCATAATTCTACACCACACAGCAGGATTAAAAACAGGAGATTTTTGTTCATCTTGTTAATATTGCAAATGTGTGCTTCAGTGTAAAATGGTGTCTTTCTCTTTTTTTTTGATTTTCAAACTGTGCTGTAGTGTTGTCACGATACTGGAATTTCTAACTTCGATACGATACCTTGAAAAATATCGATATTCGATACCACGGGGAAAAACTGCCACAAGAGCTAACATGTGCCATTGTATTTTATTAACTAATGTTATTAAAGTTTAATAAATACTGTAACAAATGTATTGCTCATTGTTCATTAATGTTGGTTAATACATTAACATGTATATGATGAACAGGTTTTAATTTTGCATTCACATATATTCATTGATCAACACACATAGATCGCTATAGTAAACACACATAGATCGCTATAGTAAACACGGATGCGCAAAGGTACAACCTCTTCTTACAATCCGATTGAAATTTAGATCTGACCAATACAGTCCGATTGATGTGTTTACATGTGACTTTTTTAATCTGATTGTGCTTCTAGTTCTATTGTGATCAGATTATTAGGGTCCATGTAAACGCAGCTACTGTATCGATACTTCAGGAAATATGGTACCGTTTTATATATTTCAGTATCGATATTTATCGAAATATCAATATTATTGACAACACTACTGTGCTAAGAGAAAGAAAATTGGTGCTTTTGAAATGTACATGCTTTGTTTCGTCATAAGCAACACAAAACATTCTTGGCATTTAACATTTTAAAATTGACACCTTGACCATCATCATTATAAAGTAAATGAATGTGCTGCTAAAAATATCTTGTTTATGAGTTACATTTAAGTACCAACATTATAGACATGCGTGACTCTTAGTTGCAAGGAAGTGACCCGATTCATTGCATATAATGCATCGCATGGGATGCAGTGCAGGTGTTTTGACTGCAGTGAGGCTTGTGGAGCTCTTACAGAAGAAGCTGGCATGTGATTATGCACCTGTGTGTCTGGACTGCAGATATGATCGCAATCGGCCGACGATATTGCTGAGCGCCTGTTGCTTAGGAACCAGAGCCTTATAGCTTTGTTGAAGATTAGAACAGAGCACCTCAAATATTCAGAGCTCGATGCACTGCGCTTATAAGTGACACTGCCACTGAATGTTCACTTTAAAGAAGAGATAATCGGATAATAATCAGTAATGCTAACAGCTTACAGTTTATTTCATATACTGTTTATTTGTAATGATAAGATTTATGGACATATTTAAGACAATAAGCCTTTTGTTAAGGAAAAGAACTCTGGGACTAGAAGTGCGTTGTTTTGTGAAAATGTGATTTCTGTGTAGACGTGGAGTAAATGGAGGTATACATTTGTAATCAGTATCTGTTCTTCACTGGATTCGAACCCATGACCCTGAAATTTCATTTTGAGCTCTAGAAACACTCAAGACCGCTCCACCAGTGCCAGTGTAGACTGTTTATACCTTAAACCCATGACCTCTGTGCACTGCTCAGCAATGTGTTTTCATGGCATTATAAAAGAGAATCATTCATTGTCAAAAAGTAAGCAATTTTCCACCAAGGTCCCTGTTATATCATTTTCTTGATATAATAAGTCTTGATTGAGAATTTCTTGAAAGCAATTCATCTATAACACCAGTCTGGAAGAAATCATGTTATAAACAGTCTGGAAGAAATCATGTTATAAACAGTCTGGAAGAAATCATGTTATAAACAGTCTGGAAGAAATCATGTTATAAAGCACAATTTAGTGTTTTCCAGAAAAACATGTCAAGCTCTGAGAAGAGCATCATATGAATATTCTCATAAAGTCCAAGTGAATCAGTAAGAGGGACACCTGTATTCTGTCCTGCAGTTTCCTCTCATGGGTTTTTTGCTGTTGTTAATTGTGAGTGATCGCCTCACATCGCCTTCAGTCTGCGCATCTGTTTCAGCTTTTCACAAAGTGATTGTTTTGGAACAAGATACGCAGAAACATCAAATGGAAATCCAAACGGACATGACGTTTTTTTCAGACATGTCCTTGACATGAGATTCAGCAAAGGTAAAATCTTAAAAGCTCTTTGTGGAAAATCTACATCAAACGTTCTGCTAACAGAGGAAACTCGGTGTAACTAGATGTTTACATTCTCTGAAGAAAGTGCAGGTGGTGCTTGGCTGTGTAAAAACTTGCTGATATGATAATGTGTTTGTGTTGACAATGCTATGCATGTTCTGAGTTGTTATTGTGGTTTTCTGGCTGGTTGCCATGTGGTTGCTTGTAGATATGTCTCAAGCCTGTACAATGATTTTAAGTTAAAAAAAGGTTTTTCTAATATGTTAATTTTAGATAAATTGTGCTCTTGATTATCTTCTCTTTTGAGATTTAAGCGATCATTAAGTGACATCTAAAGTCTAAGATATGACACTGATCTCGTGAGAGATTCTCACTGAGGGTCTGACTTTCTGAAAGTGGAGCTGAATGGTCTGCCTCATTCAGGCCAGCATGGCTGCTGTGTAGCAGATGGTCTGAGACATGAGTGAAAGGTTTGCAGATTAGAGATCGAAGCCTGCCAAGAATCCTGGTTCTCCTTGCTGTCAGGACCAGCACATTCAAACAAACACTGCCGTGACCCTATTATTTGTATCTACACATGCTTACAGCAGTTTTTTAATTCCTTTGGTATTATTGTGCTCACAAACACGTACCCTCAGCAGGACCCCTGGTTCTTTCCATCGTGGGTGCTTCTGGTTGGCTAATGATCCCTGTGACACAGGCTAAACAGTTTCCTTACAGCCCGGAGGGAATATTCACAGTTCTGGCCCAGCTCTGTGGATACACCCCCGTCCTCCAGTGTTAGTATGGTCTTGGAGAAATGGAGCACGCCATATGTGGTCAGGATGTAGAGTATCTCCACAGCTTGTGCTTACAGCCCCCAATCCAAAGTTGCACGGTCTGTTTGGGGACTTCTAATTTAAAAGTTAATTTGAGTTTATTATTGGTGTTTATTGAGGCAGCGTTTTTTGCTAATACATCAACTTTCAAGGATGTCCTTTTGTGAAAGTGTTCACTTGAGTTGGTGTGTGTTAGTAAACTCTGTCTACATTATAGACTCCTGCCATCTCTGGTTCCTGTCACACGCATAAATGTTTCCAATGAGCCCTTGCTTTTCAAAGCAGAGTAGACAGCGAGTAGACTGACAGTCCTGCAGGTTCTGTGACAGCGAGTAGACTGACAGTGCTGCAGGTTCTGTGACAGCGAGTAGACTGACAGTCCTGCAGGTTCTGTGACAGCGAGTAGACTGACAGTCCTGCAGGTTCTCGGACAGTGAGTAGACTGACAGTGCTGCAGGTTCTCGGACAGTGAGTAGACTGACAGTCCTGCAGGTTCTGTGACAGCGAGTAGACTGACAGTCCTGCAGGTTTCTATGAC